>JAQQXO010000313.1:0-37444 GCA_029852735.1 Persea americana
CATTAAACAATAGCTTGCTAGGAGTTTGAAGACCTTTTGCTTGCTGGTCCAATGGAAGAGTGACTGAAGCCAGCAATTCCAACGGATTTGTACAACGTGTCGGCTCCAAATTCAGTTTTGCTAGGAGAGCTTTCCACACCTCTCGAGAATAATGGTACTGGGTCATTAAATGAATAGCTGTCTCCCAAGTGCAATTACAAAGAGCACAGCAAGAATCACATGCAACATTTATCTGGAGGAGAACACCTTCTGTTTTAGGCCTTCCCCTCTGTATTATCCAAGCACAAATAGAGTGTTTTTCAGTACGCCCTCTGAAGCAAATCATGGAAGGCCATTGGAGGGATTGGTCCTAATTCCTGCATACTAGACTGTGAGCAGACCTTAAAGTGAAATTTCCATGATCTTCACGAGTCCAAACAGGTTCATCTTCGTAGTTAGGCCATGGCTCAATATGATTTGGAATAGATTGGAAGATATCCATCGATGCATTGAACGTGGGAGTAGGAAACCTCTACCCATCAGTCCGAATAAATTGATGGACTTTAGTATCAGCCCCCATGCCTAGATCACATAGTGCCCTATCTCCATAACAATCTTGTAGGCGCCCTCCATTAAGCATAGGGTCGGTCCAGAATTTGATTTGGTGCCCATTGCCAACTAGAAGCTTTATGTTAGGTGTAGCAATTGGCCGTAGCGTTAAAATGCTCTTCCAACCCCAAGCGGCATTTTTAAGATTCATAACGTCCCAAGAAGACTCTCCACGCAAGTACTTGGCATTTACCCATAAGTTCCGGCAAGTGTTTTTGTTACTAACCACATTCCAAACTTGCCTTAACAGGGCTGCCTTCGCTGCTCCATGAATCGATTTAATACCCGAACCACCCATAGCAATGGGTTGGCATATGAAATCCCAAGCGATAGGGTCTAGGCAACTTAGTGCTTAAGAACAAATCTCGTGGGATTCAGCCCCCTTAATCTTGTGCAATCCATACCCCGTATTTGGATAAAAGCGCGAGCCGGATGACTCTAGGTCATATCGGGGTATTATGGTCGAGTCTTTTGGTTCGAAATGCGTTTACAACGATTATATGCCGAAATACGCATTTCATGATAATCTGAGGTACTTTTCGCTTTAAAAAGGGTTTCAGGCGATTCAAGGGTAAGTGATGGTGACATGGGCTTTAGGGTTGTTTGGGTATGAAAAAGGTGCTTCGGGCAGCTCCTAATCTATTTTACTATGAAACCTCGTTCTATGTGAGTCTGGGGAAACACTGGCTCCAAACCGCTCTTCACGAAGTCGACGGTTCGGAGAAGCGCTCGGGGAAGTACTGGGAATCCCGTGTCCCTTAAGGCGGGGCTCAGAGCCGTTTCTGAATGAAACCCGTATTTATTGCAATCAATCGCCTATATTTTGATAAAAACCCTTCATGGATGATTCTAGGGTATTTCAGGGGGTTATTTTCTGCAGTCTTGCTTTGAAATGCTTTTCATATGATTCTAGGATGAAATACGCGTTTTAAGATATTCCGAGCCACATTTTGCTTTCAAATTAAGTTCACGGGATTCTAGGGTTAGCAAAGAAGAGCGTGGGATTCAACGCTCTCTAAGACTAAATCCATTCCTCCGGACGGTTTGTTTGGAATTTTAGGCGCCTCTGGGAAAATGTAGGTTGTAGACGGCTTCCCACGAGACTCGCGGCTGAAGGACGCGCTCTTATTTTAGGCGGTGATTGTCTTTTACTTTAAAACGGATTTCAGGCAAATCAGTGCTTAAGAACTGATTTCGTGGTATTCCTCCCCATTTCCATAAGAAAGACGTATCCCGTGCCTTCAATAGCCTATATTTGGATAGAAACACGTGTTGGATGATTCTTGGGCGTTTCGGGGTGTTCTTATTTGGTCTCTTTGTTTGCGATGTGTTACATACGATTCTGGGTGGAGAAACGCATTTTAGGATGTTCTGGGACACGTTTTTCTTACAAATGTGTTTCGAGCGATTATGCGGTTAGGAACGCATTGCAGGGGTTTCAAGGTCCTTTAAGAACGAGAACCGTGTTTCGGACAGCTCGTTCGTAATTCTAGGTGGATCTGTGAGCCTGTGGGCTACGGGCCTCATTTCACGCAATTCGTAGATTGGAGACGCGCTCTGAAAAAATCATTGATTTCTTTTACTTCAAAAAGGGTTTTAGGAAAGATAGGGCTGAAGTGCTAATATGTTGGGACTCTGCCACGTTCCTGACCGACAAAAGAATCTTGTGCAATCAATAGCCCGTATTTTAATAAAAGTGCGTGCCGGACGACTCTAGGTCCTATCAGGGTATTACGGTCGAGTCTTCTGTTCGAAATGCGTTTACAACGATTCTGTCCCGAAATACGCATTTCATGATAATCTGAGATACTTTTCGCTTTAAGATGGGTTTCAGGCGATTCAAGGGCAAGGAACGCATCGTACGGGCTCCAGGGTTGTTTGGGTCTGAAAAACGTTCTTCGGGCAGTTCCTAATCTATTTTATTACGAGACCTCGTTCGATGTGAGTGTGGGAAAACACTGGCTCCGAACCACATTTCACGAAGCCCACGGTTGAAGGAAGCGCTCTAAGGAGTCCGGGGAATTCTTTTTCCTTTAAGACGGGATTCGGATAAATTCGAACTTGAGAGCTAATCTCGTGGCGTTTTGTACCGTGGTTGAATGAGACTCGTATTTCTTCCAATCAATAGCCTATATTTTGATCAAAGCGCGTCATGGATGATTCTATCGCATTTCTGGGGGGCGTTGTCTCCACTTAGGGTTTGAAATGCATTTCATTCGGTTATAGGCTGGAATGTGCATTTTAAGATATTCTGAGCTACATTTTGCTTTAAAACAAGTTTCACGAGATTCTAGGGTTAGGAAAGAAATGCATGGGTTCAAGGTTTTTTAAGACTGAATCCCGTCCTTCGGACAGTTTGTTTGGAATTTTAGGCGGCTCTCGGAAAGTGTAGGTGGTAAACCGCGTCTCACGCAGCTAGCGGTTGGATGCTGCTCTCTGAAAAATACGGTAATCCTTTTTTTCTTAAGAATAAGTTAGTTCTTCTGTTTCTCAAAGAGTACTGTACAGAAAAGGAAGTCTCCCATATGGAGGATGCTTCCAAAGGGGGCGTACCCCACTAATTACGAACGAGAAAAATAAAGCAATGAATAAATACTATCCGAATTACTCATTATTTCCTGTACTTTGCCTATACAAATATGTAAGTGCGTTCTGATTAATGTGGAAAGTAGCTAAATATCTGCTTAATACTTTATTGAGCACAGCAACTCGCGGATGAAGCATCAAATTTACCTTATATGTTCAAATTTATGCATAAAAGCATGTAATCTTCTTACTTGGAAGCGCACCTTCCAATCTGAAACCTGAGGGTTGAGAAGAACTTGATGGAGTGTTGAATCTGCTTGAAAAGTGATATGTGCGACATTATCTGGAATAAGTTGCATTATTCGAAACACTGCCTTAAAAAGTAAGTCAACTCCTCCACAATACGACCTTCCTTTGTTTGGTGTGTGAACGTCACTCCAAAGAATTCCAACTATAAGGGTATCAATTGAACAAACAGATACTCTCCATCCAGGATTCATTAAAGTAGGCGACTTGGGACGGATACTGGAGTTGCTTGGAGGAAGATCCCAATGACTAGCAATTTCACTTGGTAAAGCTATATGTCAAGATGAAGAATCCTGCTGCAAACAGTGTGAATAGTTTGCTGTAACACAACCTTACTCGAGTGCTCATTACTTCTGAAGATCCTACCATTCCTCTCAGCCCAAATACGCCAAATGAATGCATTAAACAATAGCTTGCTAGGAGTTTGAAGACCTTTTGCTTGCTGGTCCAATGGAAGAGTGACTGAAGCCAGCAATTCCAACGGATTTGTACAACGTGTCGGCTCCAAATTCAGTTTTGCTAGGAGAGCTTTCCACACCTCTCGAGAATAATGGTACTGGGTCATTAAATGAATAGCTGTCTCCCAAGTGCAATTACAAAGAGCACAGCAAGAATCACATGCAACATTTATCTGGAGGAGAACACCTTCTGTTTTAGGCCTTCCCCTCTGTATTATCCAAGCACAAATAGAGTGTTTTTCAGTACGCCCTCTGAAGCAAATCATGGAAGGCCATTGGAGGGATTGGTCCTAATTCCTGCATACTAGACTGTGAGCAGACCTTAAAGTGAAATTTCCATGATCTTCACGAGTCCAAACAGGTTCATCTTCGTAGTTAGGCCATGGCTCAATATGATTTGGAATAGATTGGAAGATATCCATCGATGCATTGAACGTGGGAGTAGGAAACCTCTACCCATCAGTCCGAATAAATTGATGGACTTTAGTATCAGCCCCCATGCCTAGATCACATAGTGCCCTATCTCCATAACAATCTTGTAGGCGCCCTCCATTAAGCATAGGGTCGGTCCAGAATTTGATTTGGTGCCCATTGCCAACTAGAAGCTTTATGTTAGGTGTAGCAATTGGCCGTAGCGTTAAAATGCTCTTCCAACCCCAAGCGGCATTTTTAAGATTCATAACGTCCCAAGAAGACTCTCCACGCAAGTACTTGGCATTTACCCATAAGTTCCGGCAAGTGTTTTTGTTACTAACCACATTCCAAACTTGCCTTAACAGGGCTGCCTTCGCTGCTCCATGAATCGATTTAATACCCGAACCACCCATAGCAATGGGTTGGCATATGAAATCCCAAGCGATAGGGTCTAGGCAACTTAGTGCTTAAGAACAAATCTCGTGGGATTCAGCCCCCTTAATCTTGTGCAATCCATACCCCGTATTTGGATAAAAGCGCGAGCCGGATGACTCTAGGTCATATCGGGGTATTATGGTCGAGTCTTTTGGTTCGAAATGCGTTTACAACGATTATATGCCGAAATACGCATTTCATGATAATCTGAGGTACTTTTCGCTTTAAAAAGGGTTTCAGGCGATTCAAGGGTAAGTGATGGTGACATGGGCTTTAGGGTTGTTTGGGTATGAAAAAGGTGCTTCGGGCAGCTCCTAATCTATTTTACTATGAAACCTCGTTCTATGTGAGTCTGGGGAAACACTGGCTCCAAACCGCTCTTCACGAAGTCGACGGTTCGGAGAAGCGCTCGGGGAAGTACTGGGAATCCCGTGTCCCTTAAGGCGGGGCTCAGAGCCGTTTCTGAATGAAACCCGTATTTATTGCAATCAATCGCCTATATTTTGATAAAAACCCTTCATGGATGATTCTAGGGTATTTCAGGGGGTTATTTTCTGCAGTCTTGCTTTGAAATGCTTTTCATATGATTCTAGGATGAAATACGCGTTTTAAGATATTCCGAGCCACATTTTGCTTTCAAATTAAGTTCACGGGATTCTAGGGTTAGCAAAGAAGAGCGTGGGATTCAACGCTCTCTAAGACTAAATCCATTCCTCCGGACGGTTTGTTTGGAATTTTAGGCGCCTCTGGGAAAATGTAGGTTGTAGACGGCTTCCCACGAGACTCGCGGCTGAAGGACGCGCTCTTATTTTAGGCGGTGATTGTCTTTTACTTTAAAACGGATTTCAGGCAAATCAGTGCTTAAGAACTGATTTCGTGGTATTCCTCCCCATTTCCATAAGAAAGACGTATCCCGTGCCTTCAATAGCCTATATTTGGATAGAAACACGTGTTGGATGATTCTTGGGCGTTTCGGGGTGTTCTTATTTGGTCTCTTTGTTTGCGATGTGTTACATACGATTCTGGGTGGAGAAACGCATTTTAGGATGTTCTGGGACACGTTTTTCTTACAAATGTGTTTCGAGCGATTATGCGGTTAGGAACGCATTGCAGGGGTTTCAAGGTCCTTTAAGAACGAGAACCGTGTTTCGGACAGCTCGTTCGTAATTCTAGGTGGATCTGTGAGCCTGTGGGCTACGGGCCTCATTTCACGCAATTCGTAGATTGGAGACGCGCTCTGAAAAAATCATTGATTTCTTTTACTTCAAAAAGGGTTTTAGGAAAGATAGGGCTGAAGTGCTAATATGTTGGGACTCTGCCACGTTCCTGACCGACAAAAGAATCTTGTGCAATCAATAGCCCGTATTTTAATAAAAGTGCGTGCCGGACGACTCTAGGTCCTATCAGGGTATTACGGTCGAGTCTTCTGTTCGAAATGCGTTTACAACGATTCTGTCCCGAAATACGCATTTCATGATAATCTGAGATACTTTTCGCTTTAAGATGGGTTTCAGGCGATTCAAGGGCAAGGAACGCATCGTACGGGCTCCAGGGTTGTTTGGGTCTGAAAAACGTTCTTCGGGCAGTTCCTAATCTATTTTATTACGAGACCTCGTTCGATGTGAGTGTGGGAAAACACTGGCTCCGAACCACATTTCACGAAGCCCACGGTTGAAGGAAGCGCTCTAAGGAGTCCGGGGAATTCTTTTTCCTTTAAGACGGGATTCGGATAAATTCGAACTTGAGAGCTAATCTCGTGGCGTTTTGTACCGTGGTTGAATGAGACTCGTATTTCTTCCAATCAATAGCCTATATTTTGATCAAAGCGCGTCATGGATGATTCTATCGCATTTCTGGGGGGCGTTGTCTCCACTTAGGGTTTGAAATGCATTTCATTCGGTTATAGGCTGGAATGTGCATTTTAAGATATTCTGAGCTACATTTTGCTTTAAAACAAGTTTCACGAGATTCTAGGGTTAGGAAAGAAATGCATGGGTTCAAGGTTTTTTAAGACTGAATCCCGTCCTTCGGACAGTTTGTTTGGAATTTTAGGCGGCTCTCGGAAAGTGTAGGTGGTAAACCGCGTCTCACGCAGCTAGCGGTTGGATGCTGCTCTCTGAAAAATACGGTAATCCTTTTTTTCTTAAGAATAAGTTAGTTCTTCTGTTTCTCAAAGAGTACTGTACAGAAAAGGAAGTCTCCCATATGGAGGATGCTTCCAAAGGGGGCGTACCCCACTAATTACGAACGAGAAAAATAAAGCAATGAATAAATACTATCCGAATTACTCATTATTTCCTGTACTTTGCCTATACAAATATGTAAGTGCGTTCTGATTAATGTGGAAAGTAGCTAAATATCTGCTTAATACTTTATTGAGCACAGCAACTCGCGGATGAAGCATCAAATTTACCTTATATGTTCAAATTTATGCATAAAAGCATGTAATCTTCTTACTTGGAAGCGCACCTTCCAATCTGAAACCTGAGGGTTGAGAAGAACTTGATGGAGTGTTGAATCTGCTTGAAAAGTGATATGTGCGACATTATCTGGAATAAGTTGCATTATTCGAAACACTGCCTTAAAAAGTAAGTCAACTCCTCCACAATACGACCTTCCTTTGTTTGGTGTGTGAACGTCACTCCAAAGAATTCCAACTATAAGGGTATCAATTGAACAAACAGATACTCTCCATCCAGGATTCATTAAAGTAGGCGACTTGGGACGGATACTGGAGTTGCTTGGAGGAAGATCCCAATGACTAGCAATTTCACTTGGTAAAGCTATATGTCAAGATGAAGAATCCTGCTGCAAACAGTGTGAATAGTTTGCTGTAACACAACCTTACTCGAGTGCTCATTACTTCTGAAGATCCTACCATTCCTCTCAGCCCAAATACGCCAAATGAATGCATTAAACAATAGCTTGCTAGGAGTTTGAAGACCTTTTGCTTGCTGGTCCAATGGAAGAGTGACTGAAGCCAGCAATTCCAACGGATTTGTACAACGTGTCGGCTCCAAATTCAGTTTTGCTAGGAGAGCTTTCCACACCTCTCGAGAATAATGGTACTGGGTCATTAAATGAATAGCTGTCTCCCAAGTGCAATTACAAAGAGCACAGCAAGAATCACATGCAACATTTATCTGGAGGAGAACACCTTCTGTTTTAGGCCTTCCCCTCTGTATTATCCAAGCACAAATAGAGTGTTTTTCAGTACGCCCTCTGAAGCAAATCATGGAAGGCCATTGGAGGGATTGGTCCTAATTCCTGCATACTAGACTGTGAGCAGACCTTAAAGTGAAATTTCCATGATCTTCACGAGTCCAAACAGGTTCATCTTCGTAGTTAGGCCATGGCTCAATATGATTTGGAATAGATTGGAAGATATCCATCGATGCATTGAACGTGGGAGTAGGAAACCTCTACCCATCAGTCCGAATAAATTGATGGACTTTAGTATCAGCCCCCATGCCTAGATCACATAGTGCCCTATCTCCATAACAATCTTGTAGGCGCCCTCCATTAAGCATAGGGTCGGTCCAGAATTTGATTTGGTGCCCATTGCCAACTAGAAGCTTTATGTTAGGTGTAGCAATTGGCCGTAGCGTTAAAATGCTCTTCCAACCCCAAGCGGCATTTTTAAGATTCATAACGTCCCAAGAAGACTCTCCACGCAAGTACTTGGCATTTACCCATAAGTTCCGGCAAGTGTTTTTGTTACTAACCACATTCCAAACTTGCCTTAACAGGGCTGCCTTCGCTGCTCCATGAATCGATTTAATACCCGAACCACCCATAGCAATGGGTTGGCATATGAAATCCCAAGCGATAGGGTCTAGGCAACTTAGTGCTTAAGAACAAATCTCGTGGGATTCAGCCCCCTTAATCTTGTGCAATCCATACCCCGTATTTGGATAAAAGCGCGAGCCGGATGACTCTAGGTCATATCGGGGTATTATGGTCGAGTCTTTTGGTTCGAAATGCGTTTACAACGATTATATGCCGAAATACGCATTTCATGATAATCTGAGGTACTTTTCGCTTTAAAAAGGGTTTCAGGCGATTCAAGGGTAAGTGATGGTGACATGGGCTTTAGGGTTGTTTGGGTATGAAAAAGGTGCTTCGGGCAGCTCCTAATCTATTTTACTATGAAACCTCGTTCTATGTGAGTCTGGGGAAACACTGGCTCCAAACCGCTCTTCACGAAGTCGACGGTTCGGAGAAGCGCTCGGGGAAGTACTGGGAATCCCGTGTCCCTTAAGGCGGGGCTCAGAGCCGTTTCTGAATGAAACCCGTATTTATTGCAATCAATCGCCTATATTTTGATAAAAACCCTTCATGGATGATTCTAGGGTATTTCAGGGGGTTATTTTCTGCAGTCTTGCTTTGAAATGCTTTTCATATGATTCTAGGATGAAATACGCGTTTTAAGATATTCCGAGCCACATTTTGCTTTCAAATTAAGTTCACGGGATTCTAGGGTTAGCAAAGAAGAGCGTGGGATTCAACGCTCTCTAAGACTAAATCCATTCCTCCGGACGGTTTGTTTGGAATTTTAGGCGCCTCTGGGAAAATGTAGGTTGTAGACGGCTTCCCACGAGACTCGCGGCTGAAGGACGCGCTCTTATTTTAGGCGGTGATTGTCTTTTACTTTAAAACGGATTTCAGGCAAATCAGTGCTTAAGAACTGATTTCGTGGTATTCCTCCCCATTTCCATAAGAAAGACGTATCCCGTGCCTTCAATAGCCTATATTTGGATAGAAACACGTGTTGGATGATTCTTGGGCGTTTCGGGGTGTTCTTATTTGGTCTCTTTGTTTGCGATGTGTTACATACGATTCTGGGTGGAGAAACGCATTTTAGGATGTTCTGGGACACGTTTTTCTTACAAATGTGTTTCGAGCGATTATGCGGTTAGGAACGCATTGCAGGGGTTTCAAGGTCCTTTAAGAACGAGAACCGTGTTTCGGACAGCTCGTTCGTAATTCTAGGTGGATCTGTGAGCCTGTGGGCTACGGGCCTCATTTCACGCAATTCGTAGATTGGAGACGCGCTCTGAAAAAATCATTGATTTCTTTTACTTCAAAAAGGGTTTTAGGAAAGATAGGGCTGAAGTGCTAATATGTTGGGACTCTGCCACGTTCCTGACCGACAAAAGAATCTTGTGCAATCAATAGCCCGTATTTTAATAAAAGTGCGTGCCGGACGACTCTAGGTCCTATCAGGGTATTACGGTCGAGTCTTCTGTTCGAAATGCGTTTACAACGATTCTGTCCCGAAATACGCATTTCATGATAATCTGAGATACTTTTCGCTTTAAGATGGGTTTCAGGCGATTCAAGGGCAAGGAACGCATCGTACGGGCTCCAGGGTTGTTTGGGTCTGAAAAACGTTCTTCGGGCAGTTCCTAATCTATTTTATTACGAGACCTCGTTCGATGTGAGTGTGGGAAAACACTGGCTCCGAACCACATTTCACGAAGCCCACGGTTGAAGGAAGCGCTCTAAGGAGTCCGGGGAATTCTTTTTCCTTTAAGACGGGATTCGGATAAATTCGAACTTGAGAGCTAATCTCGTGGCGTTTTGTACCGTGGTTGAATGAGACTCGTATTTCTTCCAATCAATAGCCTATATTTTGATCAAAGCGCGTCATGGATGATTCTATCGCATTTCTGGGGGGCGTTGTCTCCACTTAGGGTTTGAAATGCATTTCATTCGGTTATAGGCTGGAATGTGCATTTTAAGATATTCTGAGCTACATTTTGCTTTAAAACAAGTTTCACGAGATTCTAGGGTTAGGAAAGAAATGCATGGGTTCAAGGTTTTTTAAGACTGAATCCCGTCCTTCGGACAGTTTGTTTGGAATTTTAGGCGGCTCTCGGAAAGTGTAGGTGGTAAACCGCGTCTCACGCAGCTAGCGGTTGGATGCTGCTCTCTGAAAAATACGGTAATCCTTTTTTTCTTAAGAATAAGTTAGTTCTTCTGTTTCTCAAAGAGTACTGTACAGAAAAGGAAGTCTCCCATATGGAGGATGCTTCCAAAGGGGGCGTACCCCACTAATTACGAACGAGAAAAATAAAGCAATGAATAAATACTATCCGAATTACTCATTATTTCCTGTACTTTGCCTATACAAATATGTAAGTGCGTTCTGATTAATGTGGAAAGTAGCTAAATATCTGCTTAATACTTTATTGAGCACAGCAACTCGCGGATGAAGCATCAAATTTACCTTATATGTTCAAATTTATGCATAAAAGCATGTAATCTTCTTACTTGGAAGCGCACCTTCCAATCTGAAACCTGAGGGTTGAGAAGAACTTGATGGAGTGTTGAATCTGCTTGAAAAGTGATATGTGCGACATTATCTGGAATAAGTTGCATTATTCGAAACACTGCCTTAAAAAGTAAGTCAACTCCTCCACAATACGACCTTCCTTTGTTTGGTGTGTGAACGTCACTCCAAAGAATTCCAACTATAAGGGTATCAATTGAACAAACAGATACTCTCCATCCAGGATTCATTAAAGTAGGCGACTTGGGACGGATACTGGAGTTGCTTGGAGGAAGATCCCAATGACTAGCAATTTCACTTGGTAAAGCTATATGTCAAGATGAAGAATCCTGCTGCAAACAGTGTGAATAGTTTGCTGTAACACAACCTTACTCGAGTGCTCATTACTTCTGAAGATCCTACCATTCCTCTCAGCCCAAATACGCCAAATGAATGCATTAAACAATAGCTTGCTAGGAGTTTGAAGACCTTTTGCTTGCTGGTCCAATGGAAGAGTGACTGAAGCCAGCAATTCCAACGGATTTGTACAACGTGTCGGCTCCAAATTCAGTTTTGCTAGGAGAGCTTTCCACACCTCTCGAGAATAATGGTACTGGGTCATTAAATGAATAGCTGTCTCCCAAGTGCAATTACAAAGAGCACAGCAAGAATCACATGCAACATTTATCTGGAGGAGAACACCTTCTGTTTTAGGCCTTCCCCTCTGTATTATCCAAGCACAAATAGAGTGTTTTTCAGTACGCCCTCTGAAGCAAATCATGGAAGGCCATTGGAGGGATTGGTCCTAATTCCTGCATACTAGACTGTGAGCAGACCTTAAAGTGAAATTTCCATGATCTTCACGAGTCCAAACAGGTTCATCTTCGTAGTTAGGCCATGGCTCAATATGATTTGGAATAGATTGGAAGATATCCATCGATGCATTGAACGTGGGAGTAGGAAACCTCTACCCATCAGTCCGAATAAATTGATGGACTTTAGTATCAGCCCCCATGCCTAGATCACATAGTGCCCTATCTCCATAACAATCTTGTAGGCGCCCTCCATTAAGCATAGGGTCGGTCCAGAATTTGATTTGGTGCCCATTGCCAACTAGAAGCTTTATGTTAGGTGTAGCAATTGGCCGTAGCGTTAAAATGCTCTTCCAACCCCAAGCGGCATTTTTAAGATTCATAACGTCCCAAGAAGACTCTCCACGCAAGTACTTGGCATTTACCCATAAGTTCCGGCAAGTGTTTTTGTTACTAACCACATTCCAAACTTGCCTTAACAGGGCTGCCTTCGCTGCTCCATGAATCGATTTAATACCCGAACCACCCATAGCAATGGGTTGGCATATGAAATCCCAAGCGATAGGGTCTAGGCAACTTAGTGCTTAAGAACAAATCTCGTGGGATTCAGCCCCCTTAATCTTGTGCAATCCATACCCCGTATTTGGATAAAAGCGCGAGCCGGATGACTCTAGGTCATATCGGGGTATTATGGTCGAGTCTTTTGGTTCGAAATGCGTTTACAACGATTATATGCCGAAATACGCATTTCATGATAATCTGAGGTACTTTTCGCTTTAAAAAGGGTTTCAGGCGATTCAAGGGTAAGTGATGGTGACATGGGCTTTAGGGTTGTTTGGGTATGAAAAAGGTGCTTCGGGCAGCTCCTAATCTATTTTACTATGAAACCTCGTTCTATGTGAGTCTGGGGAAACACTGGCTCCAAACCGCTCTTCACGAAGTCGACGGTTCGGAGAAGCGCTCGGGGAAGTACTGGGAATCCCGTGTCCCTTAAGGCGGGGCTCAGAGCCGTTTCTGAATGAAACCCGTATTTATTGCAATCAATCGCCTATATTTTGATAAAAACCCTTCATGGATGATTCTAGGGTATTTCAGGGGGTTATTTTCTGCAGTCTTGCTTTGAAATGCTTTTCATATGATTCTAGGATGAAATACGCGTTTTAAGATATTCCGAGCCACATTTTGCTTTCAAATTAAGTTCACGGGATTCTAGGGTTAGCAAAGAAGAGCGTGGGATTCAACGCTCTCTAAGACTAAATCCATTCCTCCGGACGGTTTGTTTGGAATTTTAGGCGCCTCTGGGAAAATGTAGGTTGTAGACGGCTTCCCACGAGACTCGCGGCTGAAGGACGCGCTCTTATTTTAGGCGGTGATTGTCTTTTACTTTAAAACGGATTTCAGGCAAATCAGTGCTTAAGAACTGATTTCGTGGTATTCCTCCCCATTTCCATAAGAAAGACGTATCCCGTGCCTTCAATAGCCTATATTTGGATAGAAACACGTGTTGGATGATTCTTGGGCGTTTCGGGGTGTTCTTATTTGGTCTCTTTGTTTGCGATGTGTTACATACGATTCTGGGTGGAGAAACGCATTTTAGGATGTTCTGGGACACGTTTTTCTTACAAATGTGTTTCGAGCGATTATGCGGTTAGGAACGCATTGCAGGGGTTTCAAGGTCCTTTAAGAACGAGAACCGTGTTTCGGACAGCTCGTTCGTAATTCTAGGTGGATCTGTGAGCCTGTGGGCTACGGGCCTCATTTCACGCAATTCGTAGATTGGAGACGCGCTCTGAAAAAATCATTGATTTCTTTTACTTCAAAAAGGGTTTTAGGAAAGATAGGGCTGAAGTGCTAATATGTTGGGACTCTGCCACGTTCCTGACCGACAAAAGAATCTTGTGCAATCAATAGCCCGTATTTTAATAAAAGTGCGTGCCGGACGACTCTAGGTCCTATCAGGGTATTACGGTCGAGTCTTCTGTTCGAAATGCGTTTACAACGATTCTGTCCCGAAATACGCATTTCATGATAATCTGAGATACTTTTCGCTTTAAGATGGGTTTCAGGCGATTCAAGGGCAAGGAACGCATCGTACGGGCTCCAGGGTTGTTTGGGTCTGAAAAACGTTCTTCGGGCAGTTCCTAATCTATTTTATTACGAGACCTCGTTCGATGTGAGTGTGGGAAAACACTGGCTCCGAACCACATTTCACGAAGCCCACGGTTGAAGGAAGCGCTCTAAGGAGTCCGGGGAATTCTTTTTCCTTTAAGACGGGATTCGGATAAATTCGAACTTGAGAGCTAATCTCGTGGCGTTTTGTACCGTGGTTGAATGAGACTCGTATTTCTTCCAATCAATAGCCTATATTTTGATCAAAGCGCGTCATGGATGATTCTATCGCATTTCTGGGGGGCGTTGTCTCCACTTAGGGTTTGAAATGCATTTCATTCGGTTATAGGCTGGAATGTGCATTTTAAGATATTCTGAGCTACATTTTGCTTTAAAACAAGTTTCACGAGATTCTAGGGTTAGGAAAGAAATGCATGGGTTCAAGGTTTTTTAAGACTGAATCCCGTCCTTCGGACAGTTTGTTTGGAATTTTAGGCGGCTCTCGGAAAGTGTAGGTGGTAAACCGCGTCTCACGCAGCTAGCGGTTGGATGCTGCTCTCTGAAAAATACAGTAATCCTTTTTTTCTTAAGAATAAGTTAGTTCTTCTGTTTCTCAAAGAGTACTGTACAGAAAAGGAAGTCTCCCATATGGAGGATGCTTCCAAAGGGGGCGTACCCCACTAATTACGAACGAGAAAAATAAAGCAATGAATAAATACTATCCGAATTACTCATTATTTCCTGTACTTTGCCTATACAAATATGTAAGTGCGTTCTGATTAATGTGGAAAGTAGCTAAATATCTGCTTAATACTTTATTGAGCACAGCAACTCGCGGATGAAGCATCAAATTTACCTTATATGTTCAAATTTATGCATAAAAGCATGTAATCTTCTTACTTGGAAGCGCACCTTCCAATCTGAAACCTGAGGGTTGAGAAGAACTTGATGGAGTGTTGAATCTGCTTGAAAAGTGATATGTGCGACATTATCTGGAATAAGTTGCATTATTCGAAACACTGCCTTAAAAAGTAAGTCAACTCCTCCACAATACGACCTTCCTTTGTTTGGTGTGTGAACGTCACTCCAAAGAATTCCAACTATAAGGGTATCAATTGAACAAACAGATACTCTCCATCCAGGATTCATTAAAGTAGGCGACTTGGGACGGATACTGGAGTTGCTTGGAGGAAGATCCCAATGACTAGCAATTTCACTTGGTAAAGCTATATGTCAAGATGAAGAATCCTGCTGCAAACAGTGTGAATAGTTTGCTGTAACACAACCTTACTCGAGTGCTCATTACTTCTGAAGATCCTACCATTCCTCTCAGCCCAAATACGCCAAATGAATGCATTAAACAATAGCTTGCTAGGAGTTTGAAGACCTTTTGCTTGCTGGTCCAATGGAAGAGTGACTGAAGCCAGCAATTCCAACGGATTTGTACAACGTGTCGGCTCCAAATTCAGTTTTGCTAGGAGAGCTTTCCACACCTCTCGAGAATAATGGTACTGGGTCATTAAATGAATAGCTGTCTCCCAAGTGCAATTACAAAGAGCACAGCAAGAATCACATGCAACATTTATCTGGAGGAGAACACCTTCTGTTTTAGGCCTTCCCCTCTGTATTATCCAAGCACAAATAGAGTGTTTTTCAGTACGCCCTCTGAAGCAAATCATGGAAGGCCATTGGAGGGATTGGTCCTAATTCCTGCATACTAGACTGTGAGCAGACCTTAAAGTGAAATTTCCATGATCTTCACGAGTCCAAACAGGTTCATCTTCGTAGTTAGGCCATGGCTCAATATGATTTGGAATAGATTGGAAGATATCCATCGATGCATTGAACGTGGGAGTAGGAAACCTCTACCCATCAGTCCGAATAAATTGATGGACTTTAGTATCAGCCCCCATGCCTAGATCACATAGTGCCCTATCTCCATAACAATCTTGTAGGCGCCCTCCATTAAGCATAGGGTCGGTCCAGAATTTGATTTGGTGCCCATTGCCAACTAGAAGCTTTATGTTAGGTGTAGCAATTGGCCGTAGCGTTAAAATGCTCTTCCAACCCCAAGCGGCATTTTTAAGATTCATAACGTCCCAAGAAGACTCTCCACGCAAGTACTTGGCATTTACCCATAAGTTCCGGCAAGTGTTTTTGTTACTAACCACATTCCAAACTTGCCTTAACAGGGCTGCCTTCGCTGCTCCATGAATCGATTTAATACCCGAACCACCCATAGCAATGGGTTGGCATATGAAATCCCAAGCGATAGGGTCTAGGCAACTTAGTGCTTAAGAACAAATCTCGTGGGATTCAGCCCCCTTAATCTTGTGCAATCCATACCCCGTATTTGGATAAAAGCGCGAGCCGGATGACTCTAGGTCATATCGGGGTATTATGGTCGAGTCTTTTGGTTCGAAATGCGTTTACAACGATTATATGCCGAAATACGCATTTCATGATAATCTGAGGTACTTTTCGCTTTAAAAAGGGTTTCAGGCGATTCAAGGGTAAGTGATGGTGACATGGGCTTTAGGGTTGTTTGGGTATGAAAAAGGTGCTTCGGGCAGCTCCTAATCTATTTTACTATGAAACCTCGTTCTATGTGAGTCTGGGGAAACACTGGCTCCAAACCGCTCTTCACGAAGTCGACGGTTCGGAGAAGCGCTCGGGGAAGTACTGGGAATCCCGTGTCCCTTAAGGCGGGGCTCAGAGCCGTTTCTGAATGAAACCCGTATTTATTGCAATCAATCGCCTATATTTTGATAAAAACCCTTCATGGATGATTCTAGGGTATTTCAGGGGGTTATTTTCTGCAGTCTTGCTTTGAAATGCTTTTCATATGATTCTAGGATGAAATACGCGTTTTAAGATATTCCGAGCCACATTTTGCTTTCAAATTAAGTTCACGGGATTCTAGGGTTAGCAAAGAAGAGCGTGGGATTCAACGCTCTCTAAGACTAAATCCATTCCTCCGGACGGTTTGTTTGGAATTTTAGGCGCCTCTGGGAAAATGTAGGTTGTAGACGGCTTCCCACGAGACTCGCGGCTGAAGGACGCGCTCTTATTTTAGGCGGTGATTGTCTTTTACTTTAAAACGGATTTCAGGCAAATCAGTGCTTAAGAACTGATTTCGTGGTATTCCTCCCCATTTCCATAAGAAAGACGTATCCCGTGCCTTCAATAGCCTATATTTGGATAGAAACACGTGTTGGATGATTCTTGGGCGTTTCGGGGTGTTCTTATTTGGTCTCTTTGTTTGCGATGTGTTACATACGATTCTGGGTGGAGAAACGCATTTTAGGATGTTCTGGGACACGTTTTTCTTACAAATGTGTTTCGAGCGATTATGCGGTTAGGAACGCATTGCAGGGGTTTCAAGGTCCTTTAAGAACGAGAACCGTGTTTCGGACAGCTCGTTCGTAATTCTAGGTGGATCTGTGAGCCTGTGGGCTACGGGCCTCATTTCACGCAATTCGTAGATTGGAGACGCGCTCTGAAAAAATCATTGATTTCTTTTACTTCAAAAAGGGTTTTAGGAAAGATAGGGCTGAAGTGCTAATATGTTGGGACTCTGCCACGTTCCTGACCGACAAAAGAATCTTGTGCAATCAATAGCCCGTATTTTAATAAAAGTGCGTGCCGGACGACTCTAGGTCCTATCAGGGTATTACGGTCGAGTCTTCTGTTCGAAATGCGTTTACAACGATTCTGTCCCGAAATACGCATTTCATGATAATCTGAGATACTTTTCGCTTTAAGATGGGTTTCAGGCGATTCAAGGGCAAGGAACGCATCGTACGGGCTCCAGGGTTGTTTGGGTCTGAAAAACGTTCTTCGGGCAGTTCCTAATCTATTTTATTATGAGACCTCGTTCGATGTGAGTGTGGGAAAACACTGGCTCCGAACCACATTTCACGAAGCCCACGGTTGAAGGAAGCGCTCTAAGGAGTCCGGGGAATTCTTTTTCCTTTAAGACGGGATTCGGATAAATTCGAACTTGAGAGCTAATCTCGTGGCGTTTTGTACCGTGGTTGAATGAGACTCGTATTTCTTCCAATCAATAGCCTATATTTTGATCAAAGCGCGTCATGGATGATTCTATCGCATTTCTGGGGGGCGTTGTCTCCACTTAGGGTTTGAAATGCATTTCATTCGGTTATAGGCTGGAATGTGCATTTTAAGATATTCTGAGCTACATTTTGCTTTAAAACAAGTTTCACGAGATTCTAGGGTTAGGAAAGAAATGCATGGGTTCAAGGTTTTTTAAGACTGAATCCCATCCTTCGGACAGTTTGTTTGGAATTTTAGGCGGCTCTCGGAAAGTGTAGGTGGTAAACCGCGTCTCACGCAGCTAGCGGTTGGATGCGGCTCTCTGAAAAATACGGTAATCCTTTTTTTCATAAGAATAAGTTAGTTCTTCTGTTTCTCAAAGAGTACTGTACAGAAAAGGAAGTCTCCCATATGGAGGATGCTTCCAAAGGGGGCGTACCCCTCTAATTACGAACGAGAAAAATAAAGCAATGAATAAATACTATCCGAATTACTCATTATTTCCTCTACTTTGCCTATACAAATATGTAAGTGCGTTCTGATTAATGTGGAAAGTAGCTAAATATCTGCTTAATACTTTATTGAGCACAGCAACTCGCGGATGAAACATCAAATTTACCTTATATGTTCAAATTTATGCATAAAGGCATGTAATCTTCTTACTTGGAAGCGCACCTTCCAATCTGAAACCTGAGGGTTGAGAAGAACTTGATGGAGTGTTGAATCTGCCTGAAAAGTGATATGTGCGACATTATCTGGAATAAGTTGCATTATTCGAAACACTGCCTTAAAAAGTAAGTCAACTCCTCCACAATACGACCTTCCTTTGTTTGGTGTGTGAACGTCACTCCAAAGAATTCCAACTATAAGGGTATCAATTGAACAAACAGATACTCTCCATCCAGGATTCATTAAAGTAGGCGACTTGGGACGGATACTGGAGTTGCTTGGAGGAAGATCCCAATGACTAGCAATTTCACTTGGTAAAGCTATATGTCAAGATGAAGAATCCTGCTGCAAACAGTGTGAATAGTTTGCTGTAACACAACCTTACTCGAGTGCTCATTACTTCTGAAGATCCTACCATTCCTCTCAGCCCAAATACGCCAAATGAATGCATTAAACAATAGCTTGCTAGGAGTTTGAAGACCTTTTGCTTGCTGGTCCAATGGAAGAGTGACTGAAGCCAGCAATTCCAACGGATTTGTACAACGTGTCGGCTCCAAATTCAGTTTTGCTAGGAGAGCTTTCCACACCTCTCGAGAATAATGGTACTGGGTCATTAAATGAATAGCTGTCTCCCAAGTGCAATTACAAAGAGCACAGCAAGAATCACATGCAACATTTATCTGGAGGAGAACACCTTCTGTTTTAGGCCTTCCCCTCTGTATTATCCAAGCACAAATAGAGTGTTTTTCAGTACGCCCTCTGAAGCAAATCATGGAAGGCCATTGGAGGGATTGGTCCTAATTCCTGCATACTAGACTGTGAGCAGACCTTAAAGTGAAATTTCCATGATCTTCACGAGTCCAAACAGGTTCATCTTCGTAGTTAGGCCATGGCTCAATATGATTTGGAATAGATTGGAAGATATCCATCGATGCATTGAACGTGGGAGTAGGAAACCTCTACCCATCAGTCCGAATAAATTGATGGACTTTAGTATCAGCCCCCATGCCTAGATCACATAGTGCCCTATCTCCATAACAATCTTGTAGGCGCCCTCCATTAAGCATAGGGTCGGTCCAGAATTTGATTTGGTGCCCATTGCCAACTAGAAGCTTTATGTTAGGTGTAGCAATTGGCCGTAGCGTTAAAATGCTCTTCCAACCCCAAGCGGCATTTTTAAGATTCATAACGTCCCAAGAAGACTCTCCACGCAAGTACTTGGCATTTACCCATAAGTTCCGGCAAGTGTTTTTGTTACTAACCACATTCCAAACTTGCCTTAACAGGGCTGCCTTCGCTGCTCCATGAATCGATTTAATACCCGAACCACCCATAGCAATGGGTTGGCATATGAAATCCCAAGCGATAGGGTCTAGGCAACTTAGTGCTTAAGAACAAATCTCGTGGGATTCAGCCCCCTTAATCTTGTGCAATCCATACCCCGTATTTGGATAAAAGCGCGAGCCGGATGACTCTAGGTCATATCGGGGTATTATGGTCGAGTCTTTTGGTTCGAAATGCGTTTACAACGATTATATGCCGAAATACGCATTTCATGATAATCTGAGGTACTTTTCGCTTTAAAAAGGGTTTCAGGCGATTCAAGGGTAAGTGATGGTGACATGGGCTTTAGGGTTGTTTGGGTATGAAAAAGGTGCTTCGGGCAGCTCCTAATCTATTTTACTATGAAACCTCGTTCTATGTGAGTCTGGGGAAACACTGGCTCCAAACCGCTCTTCACGAAGTCGACGGTTCGGAGAAGCGCTCGGGGAAGTACTGGGAATCCCGTGTCCCTTAAGGCGGGGCTCAGAGCCGTTTCTGAATGAAACCCGTATTTATTGCAATCAATCGCCTATATTTTGATAAAAACCCTTCATGGATGATTCTAGGGTATTTCAGGGGGTTATTTTCTGCAGTCTTGCTTTGAAATGCTTTTCATATGATTCTAGGATGAAATACGCGTTTTAAGATATTCCGAGCCACATTTTGCTTTCAAATTAAGTTCACGGGATTCTAGGGTTAGCAAAGAAGAGCGTGGGATTCAACGCTCTCTAAGACTAAATCCATTCCTCCGGACGGTTTGTTTGGAATTTTAGGCGCCTCTGGGAAAATGTAGGTTGTAGACGGCTTCCCACGAGACTCGCGGCTGAAGGACGCGCTCTTATTTTAGGCGGTGATTGTCTTTTACTTTAAAACGGATTTCAGGCAAATCAGTGCTTAAGAACTGATTTCGTGGTATTCCTCCCCATTTCCATAAGAAAGACGTATCCCGTGCCTTCAATAGCCTATATTTGGATAGAAACACGTGTTGGATGATTCTTGGGCGTTTCGGGGTGTTCTTATTTGGTCTCTTTGTTTGCGATGTGTTACATACGATTCTGGGTGGAGAAACGCATTTTAGGATGTTCTGGGACACGTTTTTCTTACAAATGTGTTTCGAGCGATTATGCGGTTAGGAACGCATTGCAGGGGTTTCAAGGTCCTTTAAGAACGAGAACCGTGTTTCGGACAGCTCGTTCGTAATTCTAGGTGGATCTGTGAGCCTGTGGGCTACGGGCCTCATTTCACGCAATTCGTAGATTGGAGACGCGCTCTGAAAAAATCATTGATTTCTTTTACTTCAAAAAGGGTTTTAGGAAAGATAGGGCTGAAGTGCTAATATGTTGGGACTCTGCCACGTTCCTGACCGACAAAAGAATCTTGTGCAATCAATAGCCCGTATTTTAATAAAAGTGCGTGCCGGACGACTCTAGGTCCTATCAGGGTATTACGGTCGAGTCTTCTGTTCGAAATGCGTTTACAACGATTCTGTCCCGAAATACGCATTTCATGATAATCTGAGATACTTTTCGCTTTAAGATGGGTTTCAGGCGATTCAAGGGCAAGGAACGCATCGTACGGGCTCCAGGGTTGTTTGGGTCTGAAAAACGTTCTTCGGGCAGTTCCTAATCTATTTTATTATGAGACCTCGTTCGATGTGAGTGTGGGAAAACACTGGCTCCGAACCACATTTCACGAAGCCCACGGTTGAAGGAAGCGCTCTAAGGAGTCCGGGGAATTCTTTTTCCTTTAAGACGGGATTCGGATAAATTCGAACTTGAGAGCTAATCTCGTGGCGTTTTGTACCGTGGTTGAATGAGACTCGTATTTCTTCCAATCAATAGCCTATATTTTGATCAAAGCGCGTCATGGATGATTCTATCGCATTTCTGGGGGGCGTTGTCTCCACTTAGGGTTTGAAATGCATTTCATTCGGTTATAGGCTGGAATGTGCATTTTAAGATATTCTGAGCTACATTTTGCTTTAAAACAAGTTTCACGAGATTCTAGGGTTAGGAAAGAAATGCATGGGTTCAAGGTTTTTTAAGACTGAATCCCATCCTTCGGACAGTTTGTTTGGAATTTTAGGCGGCTCTCGGAAAGTGTAGGTGGTAAACCGCGTCTCACGCAGCTAGCGGTTGGATGCGGCTCTCTGAAAAATACGGTAATCCTTTTTTTCATAAGAATAAGTTAGTTCTTCTGTTTCTCAAAGAGTACTGTACAGAAAAGGAAGTCTCCCATATGGAGGATGCTTCCAAAGGGGGCGTACCCCTCTAATTACGAACGAGAAAAATAAAGCAATGAATAAATACTATCCGAATTACTCATTATTTCCTCTACTTTGCCTATACAAATATGTAAGTGCGTTCTGATTAATGTGGAAAGTAGCTAAATATCTGCTTAATACTTTATTGAGCACAGCAACTCGCGGATGAAACATCAAATTTACCTTATATGTTCAAATTTATGCATAAAGGCATGTAATCTTCTTACTTGGAAGCGCACCTTCCAATCTGAAACCTGAGGGTTGAGAAGAACTTGATGGAGTGTTGAATCTGCCTGAAAAGTGATATGTGCGACATTATCTGGAATAAGTTGCATTATTCGAAACACTGCCTTAAAAAGTAAGTCAACTCCTCCACAATACGACCTTCCTTTGTTTGGTGTGTGAACGTCACTCCAAAGAATTCCAACTATAAGGGTATCAATTGAACAAACAGATACTCTCCATCCAGGATTCATTAAAGTAGGCGACTTGGGACGGATACTGGAGTTGCTTGGAGGAAGATCCCAATGACTAGCAATTTCACTTGGTAAAGCTATATGTCAAGATGAAGAATCCTGCTGCAAACAGTGTGAATAGTTTGCTGTAACACAACCTTACTCGAGTGCTCATTACTTCTGAAGATCCTACCATTCCTCTCAGCCCAAATACGCCAAATGAATGCATTAAACAATAGCTTGCTAGGAGTTTGAAGACCTTTTGCTTGCTGGTCCAATGGAAGAGTGACTGAAGCCAGCAATTCCAACGGATTTGTACAACGTGTCGGCTCCAAATTCAGTTTTGCTAGGAGAGCTTTCCACACCTCTCGAGAATAATGGTACTGGGTCATTAAATGAATAGCTGTCTCCCAAGTGCAATTACAAAGAGCACAGCAAGAATCACATGCAACATTTATCTGGAGGAGAACACCTTCTGTTTTAGGCCTTCCCCTCTGTATTATCCAAGCACAAATAGAGTGTTTTTCAGTACGCCCTCTGAAGCAAATCATGGAAGGCCATTGGAGGGATTGGTCCTAATTCCTGCATACTAGACTGTGAGCAGACCTTAAAGTGAAATTTCCATGATCTTCACGAGTCCAAACAGGTTCATCTTCGTAGTTAGGCCATGGCTCAATATGATTTGGAATAGATTGGAAGATATCCATCGATGCATTGAACGTGGGAGTAGGAAACCTCTACCCATCAGTCCGAATAAATTGATGGACTTTAGTATCAGCCCCCATGCCTAGATCACATAGTGCCCTATCTCCATAACAATCTTGTAGGCGCCCTCCATTAAGCATAGGGTCGGTCCAGAATTTGATTTGGTGCCCATTGCCAACTAGAAGCTTTATGTTAGGTGTAGCAATTGGCCGTAGCGTTAAAATGCTCTTCCAACCCCAAGCGGCATTTTTAAGATTCATAACGTCCCAAGAAGACTCTCCACGCAAGTACTTGGCATTTACCCATAAGTTCCGGCAAGTGTTTTTGTTACTAACCACATTCCAAACTTGCCTTAACAGGGCTGCCTTCGCTGCTCCATGAATCGATTTAATACCCGAACCACCCATAGCAATGGGTTGGCATATGAAATCCCAAGCGATAGGGTCTAGGCAACTTAGTGCTTAAGAACAAATCTCGTGGGATTCAGCCCCCTTAATCTTGTGCAATCCATACCCCGTATTTGGATAAAAGCGCGAGCCGGATGACTCTAGGTCATATCGGGGTATTATGGTCGAGTCTTTTGGTTCGAAATGCGTTTACAACGATTATATGCCGAAATACGCATTTCATGATAATCTGAGGTACTTTTCGCTTTAAAAAGGGTTTCAGGCGATTCAAGGGTAAGTGATGGTGACATGGGCTTTAGGGTTGTTTGGGTATGAAAAAGGTGCTTCGGGCAGCTCCTAATCTATTTTACTATGAAACCTCGTTCTATGTGAGTCTGGGGAAACACTGGCTCCAAACCGCTCTTCACGAAGTCGACGGTTCGGAGAAGCGCTCGGGGAAGTACTGGGAATCCCGTGTCCCTTAAGGCGGGGCTCAGAGCCGTTTCTGAATGAAACCCGTATTTATTGCAATCAATCGCCTATATTTTGATAAAAACCCTTCATGGATGATTCTAGGGTATTTCAGGGGGTTATTTTCTGCAGTCTTGCTTTGAAATGCTTTTCATATGATTCTAGGATGAAATACGCGTTTTAAGATATTCCGAGCCACATTTTGCTTTCAAATTAAGTTCACGGGATTCTAGGGTTAGCAAAGAAGAGCGTGGGATTCAACGCTCTCTAAGACTAAATCCATTCCTCCGGACGGTTTGTTTGGAATTTTAGGCGCCTCTGGGAAAATGTAGGTTGTAGACGGCTTCCCACGAGACTCGCGGCTGAAGGACGCGCTCTTATTTTAGGCGGTGATTGTCTTTTACTTTAAAACGGATTTCAGGCAAATCAGTGCTTAAGAACTGATTTCGTGGTATTCCTCCCCATTTCCATAAGAAAGACGTATCCCGTGCCTTCAATAGCCTATATTTGGATAGAAACACGTGTTGGATGATTCTTGGGCGTTTCGGGGTGTTCTTATTTGGTCTCTTTGTTTGCGATGTGTTACATACGATTCTGGGTGGAGAAACGCATTTTAGGATGTTCTGGGACACGTTTTTCTTACAAATGTGTTTCGAGCGATTATGCGGTTAGGAACGCATTGCAGGGGTTTCAAGGTCCTTTAAGAACGAGAACCGTGTTTCGGACAGCTCGTTCGTAATTCTAGGTGGATCTGTGAGCCTGTGGGCTACGGGCCTCATTTCACGCAATTCGTAGATTGGAGACGCGCTCTGAAAAAATCATTGATTTCTTTTACTTCAAAAAGGGTTTTAGGAAAGATAGGGCTGAAGTGCTAATATGTTGGGACTCTGCCACGTTCCTGACCGACAAAAGAATCTTGTGCAATCAATAGCCCGTATTTTAATAAAAGTGCGTGCCGGACGACTCTAGGTCCTATCAGGGTATTACGGTCGAGTCTTCTGTTCGAAATGCGTTTACAACGATTCTGTCCCGAAATACGCATTTCATGATAATCTGAGATACTTTTCGCTTTAAGATGGGTTTCAGGCGATTCAAGGGCAAGGAACGCATCGTACGGGCTCCAGGGTTGTTTGGGTCTGAAAAACGTTCTTCGGGCAGTTCCTAATCTATTTTATTATGAGACCTCGTTCGATGTGAGTGTGGGAAAACACTGGCTCCGAACCACATTTCACGAAGCCCACGGTTGAAGGAAGCGCTCTAAGGAGTCCGGGGAATTCTTTTTCCTTTAAGACGGGATTCGGATAAATTCGAACTTGAGAGCTAATCTCGTGGCGTTTTGTACCGTGGTTGAATGAGACTCGTATTTCTTCCAATCAATAGCCTATATTTTGATCAAAGCGCGTCATGGATGATTCTATCGCATTTCTGGGGGGCGTTGTCTCCACTTAGGGTTTGAAATGCATTTCATTCGGTTATAGGCTGGAATGTGCATTTTAAGATATTCTGAGCTACATTTTGCTTTAAAACAAGTTTCACGAGATTCTAGGGTTAGGAAAGAAATGCATGGGTTCAAGGTTTTTTAAGACTGAATCCCATCCTTCGGACAGTTTGTTTGGAATTTTAGGCGGCTCTCGGAAAGTGTAGGTGGTAAACCGCGTCTCACGCAGCTAGCGGTTGGATGCGGCTCTCTGAAAAATACGGTAATCCTTTTTTTCATAAGAATAAGTTAGTTCTTCTGTTTCTCAAAGAGTACTGTACAGAAAAGGAAGTCTCCCATATGGAGGATGCTTCCAAAGGGGGCGTACCCCTCTAATTACGAACGAGAAAAATAAAGCAATGAATAAATACTATCCGAATTACTCATTATTTCCTCTACTTTGCCTATACAAATATGTAAGTGCGTTCTGATTAATGTGGAAAGTAGCTAAATATCTGCTTAATACTTTATTGAGCACAGCAACTCGCGGATGAAACATCAAATTTACCTTATATGTTCAAATTTATGCATAAAGGCATGTAATCTTCTTACTTGGAAGCGCACCTTCCAATCTGAAACCTGAGGGTTGAGAAGAACTTGATGGAGTGTTGAATCTGCCTGAAAAGTGATATGTGCGACATTATCTGGAATAAGTTGCATTATTCGAAACACTGCCTTAAAAAGTAAGTCAACTCCTCCACAATACGACCTTCCTTTGTTTGGTGTGTGAACGTCACTCCAAAGAATTCCAACTATAAGGGTATCAATTGAACAAACAGATACTCTCCATCCAGGATTCATTAAAGTAGGCGACTTGGGACGGATACTGGAGTTGCTTGGAGGAAGATCCCAATGACTAGCAATTTCACTTGGTAAAGCTATATGTCAAGATGAAGAATCCTGCTGCAAACAGTGTGAATAGTTTGCTGTAACACAACCTTACTCGAGTGCTCATTACTTCTGAAGATCCTACCATTCCTCTCAGCCCAAATACGCCAAATGAATGCATTAAACAATAGCTTGCTAGGAGTTTGAAGACCTTTTGCTTGCTGGTCCAATGGAAGAGTGACTGAAGCCAGCAATTCCAACGGATTTGTACAACGTGTCGGCTCCAAATTCAGTTTTGCTAGGAGAGCTTTCCACACCTCTCGAGAATAATGGTACTGGGTCATTAAATGAATAGCTGTCTCCCAAGTGCAATTACAAAGAGCACAGCAAGAATCACATGCAACATTTATCTGGAGGAGAACACCTTCTGTTTTAGGCCTTCCCCTCTGTATTATCCAAGCACAAATAGAGTGTTTTTCAGTACGCCCTCTGAAGCAAATCATGGAAGGCCATTGGAGGGATTGGTCCTAATTCCTGCATACTAGACTGTGAGCAGACCTTAAAGTGAAATTTCCATGATCTTCACGAGTCCAAACAGGTTCATCTTCGTAGTTAGGCCATGGCTCAATATGATTTGGAATAGATTGGAAGATATCCATCGATGCATTGAACGTGGGAGTAGGAAACCTCTACCCATCAGTCCGAATAAATTGATGGACTTTAGTATCAGCCCCCATGCCTAGATCACATAGTGCCCTATCTCCATAACAATCTTGTAGGCGCCCTCCATTAAGCATAGGGTCGGTCCAGAATTTGATTTGGTGCCCATTGCCAACTAGAAGCTTTATGTTAGGTGTAGCAATTGGCCGTAGCGTTAAAATGCTCTTCCAACCCCAAGCGGCATTTTTAAGATTCATAACGTCCCAAGAAGACTCTCCACGCAAGTACTTGGCATTTACCCATAAGTTCCGGCAAGTGTTTTTGTTACTAACCACATTCCAAACTTGCCTTAACAGGGCTGCCTTCGCTGCTCCATGAATCGATTTAATACCCGAACCACCCATAGCAATGGGTTGGCATATGAAATCCCAAGCGATAGGGTCTAGGCAACTTAGTGCTTAAGAACAAATCTCGTGGGATTCAGCCCCCTTAATCTTGTGCAATCCATACCCCGTATTTGGATAAAAGCGCGAGCCGGATGACTCTAGGTCATATCGGGGTATTATGGTCGAGTCTTTTGGTTCGAAATGCGTTTACAACGATTATATGCCGAAATACGCATTTCATGATAATCTGAGGTACTTTTCGCTTTAAAAAGGGTTTCAGGCGATTCAAGGGTAAGTGATGGTGACATGGGCTTTAGGGTTGTTTGGGTATGAAAAAGGTGCTTCGGGCAGCTCCTAATCTATTTTACTATGAAACCTCGTTCTATGTGAGTCTGGGGAAACACTGGCTCCAAACCGCTCTTCACGAAGTCGACGGTTCGGAGAAGCGCTCGGGGAAGTACTGGGAATCCCGTGTCCCTTAAGGCGGGGCTCAGAGCCGTTTCTGAATGAAACCCGTATTTATTGCAATCAATCGCCTATATTTTGATAAAAACCCTTCATGGATGATTCTAGGGTATTTCAGGGGGTTATTTTCTGCAGTCTTGCTTTGAAATGCTTTTCATATGATTCTAGGATGAAATACGCGTTTTAAGATATTCCGAGCCACATTTTGCTTTCAAATTAAGTTCACGGGATTCTAGGGTTAGCAAAGAAGAGCGTGGGATTCAACGCTCTCTAAGACTAAATCCATTCCTCCGGACGGTTTGTTTGGAATTTTAGGCGCCTCTGGGAAAATGTAGGTTGTAGACGGCTTCCCACGAGACTCGCGGCTGAAGGACGCGCTCTTATTTTAGGCGGTGATTGTCTTTTACTTTAAAACGGATTTCAGGCAAATCAGTGCTTAAGAACTGATTTCGTGGTATTCCTCCCCATTTCCATAAGAAAGACGTATCCCGTGCCTTCAATAGCCTATATTTGGATAGAAACACGTGTTGGATGATTCTTGGGCGTTTCGGGGTGTTCTTATTTGGTCTCTTTGTTTGCGATGTGTTACATACGATTCTGGGTGGAGAAACGCATTTTAGGATGTTCTGGGACACGTTTTTCTTACAAATGTGTTTCGAGCGATTATGCGGTTAGGAACGCATTGCAGGGGTTTCAAGGTCCTTTAAGAACGAGAACCGTGTTTCGGACAGCTCGTTCGTAATTCTAGGTGGATCTGTGAGCCTGTGGGCTACGGGCCTCATTTCACGCAATTCGTAGATTGGAGACGCGCTCTGAAAAAATCATTGATTTCTTTTACTTCAAAAAGGGTTTTAGGAAAGATAGGGCTGAAGTGCTAATATGTTGGGACTCTGCCACGTTCCTGACCGACAAAAGAATCTTGTGCAATCAATAGCCCGTATTTTAATAAAAGTGCGTGCCGGACGACTCTAGGTCCTATCAGGGTATTACGGTCGAGTCTTCTGTTCGAAATGCGTTTACAACGATTCTGTCCCGAAATACGCATTTCATGATAATCTGAGATACTTTTCGCTTTAAGAAGGGTTTCAGGCGATTCAAGGGCAAGGAACGCATCGTACGGGCTCCAGGGTTGTTTGGGTCTGAAAAACGTTCTTCGGGCAGTTCCTAATCTATTTTATTACGAGACCTCGTTCGATGTGAGTGTAGGAAAACACTGGCTCCGAACCACATTTCACGAAGCCCACGGTTGAAGGAAGCGCTCTAAGAAGTCCGGGGAATTCTTTTTCCTTTAAGACGGGATTCGGATAAATTCGAACTTGAGAGCTAATCTCGTGGCGTTTTGTACCGTGGTTGAATGAGACTCGTATTTCTTCCAATCAATAGCCTATATTTTGATCAAAGCGCGTCATGGATGATTCTATCGCATTTCTGGGGGGCGTTGTCTCCACTTAGGGTTTGAAATGCATTTCATTCGGTTATAGGCTGGAATGTGCATTTTAAGATATTCTGAGCTACATTTTGCTTTAAAACAAGTTTCACGAGATTCTAGGGTTAGGAAAGAAATGCATGGGTTCAAGGTTTTTTAAGACTGAATCCCGTCCTTCGGACAGTTTGTTTGGAATTTTAGGCGGCTCTCGGAAAGTGTAGGTGGTAAACCGCGTCTCACGCAGCTAGCGGTTGGATGCGGCTCTCTGAAAAATACGGTAATCCTTTTTTTCATAAGAATAAGTTAGTTCTTCTGTTTCTCAAAGAGTACTGTACAGAAAAGGAAGTCTCCCATATGGAGGATGCTTCCAAAGGGGGCGTACCCCTCTAATTACGAACGAGAAAAATAAAGCAATGAATAAATACTATCCGAATTACTCATTATTTCCTCTACTTTGCCTATACAAATATGTAAGTGCGTTCTGATTAATGTGGAAAGTAGCTAAATATCTGCTTAATACTTTATTGAGCACAGCAACTCGCGGATGAAACATCAAATTTACCTTATATGTTCAAATTTATGCATAAAGGCATGTAATCTTCTTACTTGGAAGCGCACCTTCCAATCTGAAACCTGAGGGTTGAGAAGAACTTGATGGAGTGTTGAATCTGCCTGAAAAGTGATATGTGCGACATTATCTGGAATAAGTTGCATTATTCGAAACACTGCCTTAAAAAGTAAGTCAACTCCTCCACAATACGACCTTCCTTTGTTTGGTGTGTGAACGTCACTCCAAAGAATTCCAACTATAAGGGTATCAATTGAACAAACAGATACTCTCCATCCAGGATTCATTAAAGTAGGCGACTTGGGACGGATACTGGAGTTGCTTGGAGGAAGATCCCAATGACTAGCAATTTCACTTGGTAAAGCTATATGTCAAGATGAAGAATCCTGCTGCAAACAGTGTGAATAGTTTGCTGTAACACAACCTTACTCGAGTGCTCATTACTTCTGAAGATCCTACCATTCCTCTCAGCCCAAATACGCCAAATGAATGCATTAAACAATAGCTTGCTAGGAGTTTGAAGACCTTTTGCTTGCTGGTCCAATGGAAGAGTGACTGAAGCCAGCAATTCCAACGGATTTGTACAACGTGTCGGCTCCAAATTCAGTTTTGCTAGGAGAGCTTTCCACACCTCTCGAGAATAATGGTACTGGGTCATTAAATGAATAGCTGTCTCCCAAGTGCAATTACAAAGAGCACAGCAAGAATCACATGCAACATTTATCTGGAGGAGAACACCTTCTGTTTTAGGCCTTCCCCTCTGTATTATCCAAGCACAAATAGAGTGTTTTTCAGTACGCCCTCTGAAGCAAATCATGGAAGGCCATTGGAGGGATTGGTCCTAATTCCTGCATACTAGACTGTGAGCAGACCTTAAAGTGAAATTTCCATGATCTTCACGAGTCCAAACAGGTTCATCTTCGTAGTTAGGCCATGGCTCAATATGATTTGGAATAGATTGGAAGATATCCATCGATGCATTGAACGTGGGAGTAGGAAACCTCTACCCATCAGTCCGAATAAATTGATGGACTTTAGTATCAGCCCCCATGCCTAGATCACATAGTGCCCTATCTCCATAACAATCTTGTAGGCGCCCTCCATTAAGCATAGGGTCGGTCCAGAATTTGATTTGGTGCCCATTGCCAACTAGAAGCTTTATGTTAGGTGTAGCAATTGGCCGTAGCGTTAAAATGCTCTTCCAACCCCAAGCGGCATTTTTAAGATTCATAACGTCCCAAGAAGACTCTCCACGCAAGTACTTGGCATTTACCCATAAGTTCCGGCAAGTGTTTTTGTTACTAACCACATTCCAAACTTGCCTTAACAGGGCTGCCTTCGCTGCTCCATGAATCGATTTAATACCCGAACCACCCATAGCAATGGGTTGGCATATGAAATCCCAAGCGATAGGGTCTAGGCAACTTAGTGCTTAAGAACAAATCTCGTGGGATTCAGCCCCCTTAATCTTGTGCAATCCATACCCCGTATTTGGATAAAAGCGCGAGCCGGATGACTCTAGGTCATATCGGGGTATTATGGTCGAGTCTTTTGGTTCGAAATGCGTTTACAACGATTATATGCCGAAATACGCATTTCATGATAATCTGAGGTACTTTTCGCTTTAAAAAGGGTTTCAGGCGATTCAAGGGTAAGTGATGGTGACATGGGCTTTAGGGTTGTTTGGGTATGAAAAAGGTGCTTCGGGCAGCTCCTAATCTATTTTACTATGAAACCTCGTTCTATGTGAGTCTGGGGAAACACTGGCTCCAAACCGCTCTTCACGAAGTCGACGGTTCGGAGAAGCGCTCGGGGAAGTACTGGGAATCCCGTGTCCCTTAAGGCGGGGCTCAGAGCCGTTTCTGAATGAAACCCGTATTTATTGCAATCAATCGCCTATATTTTGATAAAAACCCTTCATGGATGATTCTAGGGTATTTCAGGGGGTTATTTTCTGCAGTCTTGCTTTGAAATGCTTTTCATATGATTCTAGGATGAAATACGCGTTTTAAGATATTCCGAGCCACATTTTGCTTTCAAATTAAGTTCACGGGATTCTAGGGTTAGCAAAGAAGAGCGTGGGATTCAACGCTCTCTAAGACTAAATCCATTCCTCCGGACGGTTTGTTTGGAATTTTAGGCGCCTCTGGGAAAATGTAGGTTGTAGACGGCTTCCCACGAGACTCGCGGCTGAAGGACGCGCTCTTATTTTAGGCGGTGATTGTCTTTTACTTTAAAACGGATTTCAGGCAAATCAGTGCTTAAGAACTGATTTCGTGGTATTCCTCCCCATTTCCATAAGAAAGACGTATCCCGTGCCTTCAATAGCCTATATTTGGATAGAAACACGTGTTGGATGATTCTTGGGCGTTTCGGGGTGTTCTTATTTGGTCTCTTTGTTTGCGATGTGTTACATACGATTCTGGGTGGAGAAACGCATTTTAGGATGTTCTGGGACACGTTTTTCTTACAAATGTGTTTCGAGCGATTATGCGGTTAGGAACGCATTGCAGGGGTTTCAAGGTCCTTTAAGAACGAGAACCGTGTTTCGGACAGCTCGTTCGTAATTCTAGGTGGATCTGTGAGCCTGTGGGCTACGGGCCTCATTTCACGCAATTCGTAGATTGGAGACGCGCTCTGAAAAAATCATTGATTTCTTTTACTTCAAAAAGGGTTTTAGGAAAGATAGGGCTGAAGTGCTAATATGTTGGGACTCTGCCACGTTCCTGACCGACAAAAGAATCTTGTGCAATCAATAGCCCGTATTTTAATAAAAGTGCGTGCCGGACGACTCTAGGTCCTATCAGGGTATTACGGTCGAGTCTTCTGTTCGAAATGCGTTTACAACGATTCTGTCCCGAAATACGCATTTCATGATAATCTGAGATACTTTTCGCTTTAAGAAGGGTTTCAGGCGATTCAAGGGCAAGGAACGCATCGTACGGGCTCCAGGGTTGTTTGGGTCTGAAAAACGTTCTTCGGGCAGTTCCTAATCTATTTTATTACGAGACCTCGTTCGATGTGAGTGTAGGAAAACACTGGCTCCGAACCACATTTCACGAAGCCCACGGTTGAAGGAAGCGCTCTAAGAAGTCCGGGGAATTCTTTTTCCTTTAAGACGGGATTCGGATAAATTCGAACTTGAGAGCTAATCTCGTGGCGTTTTGTACCGTGGTTGAATGAGACTCGTATTTCTTCCAATCAATAGCCTATATTTTGATCAAAGCGCGTCATGGATGATTCTATCGCATTTCTGGGGGGCGTTGTCTCCACTTAGGGTTTGAAATGCATTTCATTCGGTTATAGGCTGGAATGTGCATTTTAAGATATTCTGAGCTACATTTTGCTTTAAAACAAGTTTCACGAGATTCTAGGGTTAGGAAAGAAATGCATGGGTTCAAGGTTTTTTAAGACTGAATCCCGTCCTTCGGACAGTTTGTTTGGAATTTTAGGCGGCTCTCGGAAAGTGTAGGTGGTAAACCGCGTCTCACGCAGCTAGCGGTTGGATGCGGCTCTCTGAAAAATACGGTAATCCTTTTTTTCATAAGAATAAGTTAGTTCTTCTGTTTCTCAAAGAGTACTGTACAGAAAAGGAAGTCTCCCATATGGAGGATGCTTCCAAAGGGGGCGTACCCCTCTAATTACGAACGAGAAAAATAAAGCAATGAATAAATACTATCCGAATTACTCATTATTTCCTCTACTTTGCCTATACAAATATGTAAGTGCGTTCTGATTAATGTGGAAAGTAGCTAAATATCTGCTTAATACTTTATTGAGCACAGCAACTCGCGGATGAAACATCAAATTTACCTTATATGTTCAAATTTATGCATAAAGGCATGTAATCTTCTTACTTGGAAGCGCACCTTCCAATCTGAAACCTGAGGGTTGAGAAGAACTTGATGGAGTGTTGAATCTGCCTGAAAAGTGATATGTGCGACATTATCTGGAATAAGTTGCATTATTCGAAACACTGCCTTAAAAAGTAAGTCAACTCCTCCACAATACGACCTTCCTTTGTTTGGTGTGTGAACGTCACTCCAAAGAATTCCAACTATAAGGGTATCAATTGAACAAACAGATACTCTCCATCCAGGATTCATTAAAGTAGGCGACTTGGGACGGATACTGGAGTTGCTTGGAGGAAGATCCCAATGACTAGCAATTTCACTTGGTAAAGCTATATGTCAAGATGAAGAATCCTGCTGCAAACAGTGTGAATAGTTTGCTGTAACACAACCTTACTCGAGTGCTCATTACTTCTGAAGATCCTACCATTCCTCTCAGCCCAAATACGCCAAATGAATGCATTAAACAATAGCTTGCTAGGAGTTTGAAGACCTTTTGCTTGCTGGTCCAATGGAAGAGTGACTGAAGCCAGCAATTCCAACGGATTTGTACAACGTGTCGGCTCCAAATTCAGTTTTGCTAGGAGAGCTTTCCACACCTCTCGAGAATAATGGTACTGGGTCATTAAATGAATAGCTGTCTCCCAAGTGCAATTACAAAGAGCACAGCAAGAATCACATGCAACATTTATCTGGAGGAGAACACCTTCTGTTTTAGGCCTTCCCCTCTGTATTATCCAAGCACAAATAGAGTGTTTTTCAGTACGCCCTCTGAAGCAAATCATGGAAGGCCATTGGAGGGATTGGTCCTAATTCCTGCATACTAGACTGTGAGCAGACCTTAAAGTGAAATTTCCATGATCTTCACGAGTCCAAACAGGTTCATCTTCGTAGTTAGGCCATGGCTCAATATGATTTGGAATAGATTGGAAGATATCCATCGATGCATTGAACGTGGGAGTAGGAAACCTCTACCCATCAGTCCGAATAAATTGATGGACTTTAGTATCAGCCCCCATGCCTAGATCACATAGTGCCCTATCTCCATAACAATCTTGTAGGCGCCCTCCATTAAGCATAGGGTCGGTCCAGAATTTGATTTGGTGCCCATTGCCAACTAGAAGCTTTATGTTAGGTGTAGCAATTGGCCGTAGCGTTAAAATGCTCTTCCAACCCCAAGCGGCATTTTTAAGATTCATAACGTCCCAAGAAGACTCTCCACGCAAGTACTTGGCATTTACCCATAAGTTCCGGCAAGTGTTTTTGTTACTAACCACATTCCAAACTTGCCTTAACAGGGCTGCCTTCGCTGCTCCATGAATCGATTTAATACCCGAACCACCCATAGCAATGGGTTGGCATATGAAATCCCAAGCGATAGGGTCTAGGCAACTTAGTGCTTAAGAACAAATCTCGTGGGATTCAGCCCCCTTAATCTTGTGCAATCCATACCCCGTATTTGGATAAAAGCGCGAGCCGGATGACTCTAGGTCATATCGGGGTATTATGGTCGAGTCTTTTGGTTCGAAATGCGTTTACAACGATTATATGCCGAAATACGCATTTCATGATAATCTGAGGTACTTTTCGCTTTAAAAAGGGTTTCAGGCGATTCAAGGGTAAGTGATGGTGACATGGGCTTTAGGGTTGTTTGGGTATGAAAAAGGTGCTTCGGGCAGCTCCTAATCTATTTTACTATGAAACCTCGTTCTATGTGAGTCTGGGGAAACACTGGCTCCAAACCGCTCTTCACGAAGTCGACGGTTCGGAGAAGCGCTCGGGGAAGTACTGGGAATCCCGTGTCCCTTAAGGCGGGGCTCAGAGCCGTTTCTGAATGAAACCCGTATTTATTGCAATCAATCGCCTATATTTTGATAAAAACCCTTCATGGATGATTCTAGGGTATTTCAGGGGGTTATTTTCTGCAGTCTTGCTTTGAAATGCTTTTCATATGATTCTAGGATGAAATACGCGTTTTAAGATATTCCGAGCCACATTTTGCTTTCAAATTAAGTTCACGGGATTCTAGGGTTAGCAAAGAAGAGCGTGGGATTCAACGCTCTCTAAGACTAAATCCATTCCTCCGGACGGTTTGTTTGGAATTTTAGGCGCCTCTGGGAAAATGTAGGTTGTAGACGGCTTCCCACGAGACTCGCGGCTGAAGGACGCGCTCTTATTTTAGGCGGTGATTGTCTTTTACTTTAAAACGGATTCAGGCAAATCAGTGCTTAAGAACTGATTTCGTGGTATTCCTCCCCATTTCCATAAGAAAGACGTATCCCGTGCCTTCAATAGCCTATATTTGGATAGAAACACGTGTTGGATGATTCTTGGGCGTTTCGGGGTGTTCTTATTTGGTCTCTTTGTTTGCGATGTGTTACATACGATTCTGGGTGGAGAAACGCATTTTAGGATGTTCTGGGACACGTTTTTCTTACAAATGTGTTTCGAGCGATTATGCGGTTAGGAACGCATTGCAGGGGTTTCAAGGTCCTTTAAGAACGAGAACCGTGTTTCGGACAGCTCGTTCGTAATTCTAGGTGGATCTGTGAGCCTGTGGGCTACGGGCCTCATTTCACGCAATTCGTAGATTGGAGACGCGCTCTGAAAAAATCATTGATTTCTTTTACTTCAAAAAGGGTTTTAGGAAAGATAGGGCTGAAGTGCTAATATGTTGGGACTCTGCCACGTTCCTGACCGACAAAAGAATCTTGTGCAATCAATAGCCCGTATTTTAATAAAAGTGCGTGCCGGACGACTCTAGGTCCTATCAGGGTATTACGGTCGAGTCTTCTGTTCGAAATGCGTTTACAACGATTCTGTCCCGAAATACGCATTTCATGATAATCTGAGATACTTTTCGCTTTAAGAAGGGTTTCAGGCGATTCAAGGGCAAGGAACGCATCGTACGGGCTCCAGGGTTGTTTGGGTCTGAAAAACGTTCTTCGGGCAGTTCCTAATCTATTTTATTACGAGACCTCGTTCGATGTGAGTGTAGGAAAACACTGGCTCCGAACCACATTTCACGAAGCCCACGGTTGAAGGAAGCGCTCTAAGAAGTCCGGGGAATTCTTTTTCCTTTAAGACGGGATTCGGATAAATTCGAACTTGAGAGCTAATCTCGTGGCGTTTTGTACCGTGGTTGAATGAGACTCGTATTTCTTCCAATCAATAGCCTATATTTTGATCAAAGCGCGTCATGGATGATTCTATCGCATTTCTGGGGGGCGTTGTCTCCACTTAGGGTTTGAAATGCATTTCATTCGGTTATAGGCTGGAATGTGCATTTTAAGATATTCTGAGCTACATTTTGCTTTAAAACAAGTTTCACGAGATTCTAGGGTTAGGAAAGAAATGCATGGGTTCAAGGTTTTTTAAGACTGAATCCCGTCCTTCGGACAGTTTGTTTGGAATTTTAGGCGGCTCTCGGAAAGTGTAGGTGGTAAACCGCGTCTCACGCAGCTAGCGGGTTGGATGCGGCTCTCTGAAAAATACGGTAATCCTTTTTTTCATAAGAATAAGTTAGTTCTTCT
>JAQQXO010000314.1:0-37213 GCA_029852735.1 Persea americana
ACTCGTACTCGAGGTCGAAATGCAGAGCGAGTCCGATCTCGTTGTCGAGGTATGTCGGCGTTTCGTGTGTCCGGAGAGGCCGCGTAACCGGAATGTCGGTTGCAAGGGGCAGGCGAAGGTAACGACGGTTTGCTGCGACCGGTGGAACGATTGAGGAGCTGCGGCGGAGAGATCTGAGCAGAAGGCGTCGAAGAGAAAGTGAAGAGATGAGGACAACGAGAGAGCAGAATTATGGAACAATGGTGGCAGTAACGATGCGAGTATTTGCGTTGAATTGGGCCAACCTTAAGGGCGGCCAGGATTCGTCGTCTGCAGGATGGACTTCTTGTTAGCGCGCCAGATATACACAGTGACAGAGATGCCAGTGGAGAATCACGTATCATCACACACAAGATTCATTCTACGGGATCGTATACACACATGAGGATAACGTCCAGGATCTGCTATAAGCTTATCATTTCCCTGGTCTGCAGTACGCGGCCTTGGTCGTGGATATGCAAGATTATCTACGAGGCCAAGGTGGCGCAATCAGTCTGAAGTGGTGGTCGTCACCGATTCAGTCCATGCCAGAGACGCGAACTTCCCTTTCAATCCAACAGGTCGTGCCGGATGCTCAGGTTGCCCATTCGCTAGTTCCAAAGGCACGTCAATGCCATGCCGGTTTCTCGTAAGCAAACAAGGCCACAAGGCTCCGCCAGGATCCGTGTGCTTCCAGAACCCAGGGCACTGGACGCTTGTCCGCTTCTACGAAGCTCTTCTACGACAATATCGTTCTAGCAGAAGGCTGATCTCGATGTCTCCTCCTCGCTTATACGTCCATCGTTGAGCAATGACCACCAGTCATCAATCGAAACCAGTATATATCACCCTGCGTATGCGGAACGATCGATTCGTACGTCTCAGAAACCAGTCTACCTATACAGTATACACCTCTTCCCGGATCAAGCGACCGATGCACCTACTGCATGCACCTCAGCCACAAGCCGCCGCTCAGTCTGGGACAGACCGGCCGGCCGGCCGCCACGCGCGATATTGCAATACAACCGCATGATCGAGTACAGTGTAGAGAACTTACCTTATGGTTGACCATCCGTGCCCCTGGCTGGACGAGACGAGCCGCGCGGCGCGAACGCTTCCGTCATGGGCAGGACTCCAGTGCCCTATGTGCCCTACGATCGTCTTGATAGGTATGATTGCCCGATATACTTGCCGCCGGAAATGTGGGCACCGCCTGCGATTCGAGAAGGTAAAGTGCTTACTGTTAGTGTCATACATTCGTGAAGCTTGCGCAAGGGATCCGAGCAGAAGCCGAGATGCGGACAATGCGTGGTCGATCGTTCAAAGTGCACCACTGCACTTCCTGTGGCGTGTGGCTGGTGAACGCGTGGCCTTCCTCATTCGGTTGGACTTAGCGGAAATGGGAAGATCTCATCCTTGTCGATGTCGATGCGATACTTCGCGACTTCGTAAAAGCAGGGATGAAATCACGATGTATTGATGCATTGGTTAGAATGTCTAGATCCACGTTTCGCCCATAGGAAAAGGCGTCCTTGGTCCCCATACAGCGTTCGTCGCAGTCGCGCCTTGCATCTCAAACTCCTTCATCGCGTCAGCCCAGTCGTTCCATTGCGCCTGTCCTCCTTGATTGTTGATCATGACTCCGCTGGTGTCGAATGGCCCCATGCCCCCATCGAAAGAGCCCATAGCGTTGGCCTGCATTGCATCGCCACCGACCTGCCCACCCATATTGCTGAAAGAGCCATCGTAAGGTCCCATGTCTCCCATCGTCGGCCAAGGTTGGTTTGCGTCCATCATCGGCGTTTGTCCGGAGAGAATGGCGCGTCGACGTCGAGGGCATCGAAGTTGAAGCCTTGATCTTCCGTCTGCGAAGTCGCGCCTTGTTCCGGTGTGAGAGTGATGTTCGCCTGCTCCCCGGGCGCCGACGTGGTGAATTTGCCAGTCTTCCAGTAGTTGTTGATCACAGGACTCATCGACGTCTCGGTCGTCGTCTGAGGCACGTCTGGACCCCTGTCGTCTGGCGTTGGAGCCGACGATGCCGTCGCCTGCGTATATGGAGAAGCGACCTCTTGCACCTCCCAAGGAGACGCATCCCGCTGTCTCGCAGCACGTGCAGCATCGAGCAACTTGCGCAGCGGTCGCCACAGATTATTCTTGCGGCCAGTGTCATGACCGTCGCCGCCCCACTCGACGACGGTCGTGTCTACGGCTTTCCATGCTCGCGAGACTAGCGGTCCTTTGGTGCGCGTGCGTAGTTCGGATAGAAGGAACGCCAGAGCGTGCCACTGGAAGTATGTCTTGAAGAGCCAGCCCCACTGCACTGCGCGCACCTCATTCTCAAGCAGCAAGGCATACTCTATGCTTTGGAGTGAGGTTACGAATAGTCTGTCCTTCTTGTCCTGCGGCAGGTGTGCGCCGCCGTTGAGTCGGGTATAAGGCCAGGAGTTTACAAGCCACATCTTGGCCATGATCAAGCGCGCCGCCGTAGCTATGATCCAATCTCGTGGCTACAAGTGTCAGTGACATTCGTACGATCTGACGGCCAACTCACATCCTTCATGTCGCAATGCACCAGGTAAGTGTCCTCCAGCTGACGGTGAGAATCGGCAATGTACTGCTCTCTCTCCTGAAATGATTTGTCGGCTAGTCCGCCTTTCACACTCGACGGCAGACGCAATCGCCTGAATGTATCTGCGACGGAGAATCTGATCAGACAAAAGGTCATCTGACAGATGCCGGTACGAGGCGTCGGAAATGTCTTCGAGCCAGGCACAAGGTCCTCGTCGTTGACGTTGAGGGGGTATTTAGTGTCGAAGATGTCCATGATGGTCGGGTCGCAGCCATGATCCTCGCTCGACCGTACATCCAGTATACATATCTGCCACCACGTCCGTCTCCTGACTTCGGTCTCCAGCGCAGGTAGTCCAAAGCTGGTGCCATCTCGGTGAAGGCCTAGGTTGATAGCCACGCGAACAACAAGACCGACAAGACTCCAAATGACGCGCGCGTCTTCGTGGCGCCTCAAGCATATGAGAAATATCACAAAAGCCTGCAGGACAACGAGCTCTTCTGTTACCATGAAATGCGCGCGCGCCAGGGCTTGCTCAAACGCGAAGCGATAGCGAGACACCAGAAGAGCCCTTGATTCCTCGAGATCACGCTGGCATACCTCCGGACTGAGCGCAGTCACTACTGCGAAGTACATGGCGAAGAGCATGGCTTCCTCGCCCTTGGTACAGATCATGTTATTGTCCCGAATTGCCAACATCTGGGCTCGCATCGTAGGATAATGCGCCATTCGCACGAGCGGATCTACATGTGTTAAATAGATGTTGAGATATTTCTCCATAAGCTGTGGCTGAGGATGGAATTGATGCAAGCTCGAAGCTAAGGACGAGAAGCCAAAGATGAAACCATGGTGGCTGAGGTCCTCGTGAGGACCCGATGCTGGTGACGGAGTATCTTGCTCCTCTTCTGACGATTCATAGAGTATGCTCTGGAGGGCTTCAACCTGGGATCATTAGACAATAAGCTGCGTGGACGCGGTGCGTTCTTGCCTCGCCACTAAGGTTTGCCCAAAAGCTGGAATTTATGTAGCGGCTGCGGCCTTGGTTTATGACCAAGCGACCAAAGTTGGCATCCAAGGATTGCCCATCGCTGCCCACAGTGGACGGTGGAGGGCTCAAGCTGAGTGATCTATCGGGCGGCTCGGGTGTATTGTCGTCCATGCCCGGTGCTCCAGCTGTAGACATCGAGCGAGTTCCATCATGGTGTATGTCGCCGTCATCATCGACCTTGACTCCTAGGTGTTGCACCACCCCTTCAAGCCTCCTTAGGCGAGCCCAGCAGATCATTATCGGGTGCTTTGCGAGGCCTCCTCGGAGCTCGACCAGGAGCTGGAAATATGCATTCGGAATGTGCGCGCGCACAATTGGAGCAGGGATACTTCTTGTCGCACTTCACCTTCCTGGGTTCCTGTCAGCGGCGTCTCTCGATGCAAGCGGTCATACCTCTTTCGACAAGTCACGCAAGATCTTGGATTGAGACCAGGGGTGATGTGATTGACGGTAGATGACGGATTCAGAGGGGAGGACTGCTTTTGAACTTTGTTATCCTGGAAATGCGTTGCGCCCAGAGAAGAGTGTTCGGCCATCATGCTTGCGGTGGGTATCGGATAGCTAGGGATGGTGGAAGTTGTCTACACATTGCTGCTGGAGGTACAGCAAGCGCTCAATATCTCGCGCTCGCTATCATCAACGATGCTATCTTGTCCTTTCGCGCGCACGCATGCGACAGTATATCGCCTTGTTGTCGAGATGACGAGGATGACGAAGCGGCTGAATCCCCGCCTTATCAGCCACTTTAGGAATATGCCGAGCGCGAGTATGTCAAATGGAATGCATCTGTTATATCATACTCCTGCCTAGACGCTCAGAACTCAGCTTCATTCCCATCGCTCCCGCCGGCAACTCCGCCGTGTATCTCGCAGTGACCATGCTGGCCCTCTCCTTCGCGAACAGCCTTGACACTTTGCATTATGGCTTCGCGTCCACAAACTCGTCCACTTCGTTCGTCATCGAATCTTGCCTGGTCACTCGTGGTGCTGCGGCGGCAGCATTCGACACGACTCCCGGTCCGGACGCTGCAGAGGTTCCTGCCGAAGCTGGAGCAGACTTCGAGGGCCCACTCTCATTGAGCAGAGCGGCCCCTATGCTCTTTGGCAACACAGGTGCTACTTTCAAGATCTGGGCGACTTGTTCGCGTGGAGTCTTTGCATCTCTGTGAGATCATGTCAGATCGTTGTCAAGTCAATGGAAAGCCAATGGCAGATGCTTACATCGGAGCATTCAAGATCCAGTCCAGCTCTTCCTCACTGTCTCCCAGCCCCGCCCGCACCACCATGCGTCGAACGGAAGAGTGCGGGCCGCCACTCGGATTCCGGCCGTTCGGCTGCCTCATGCCGCTGCTGATCTTCAATCCTGGACTTCTCCTCGGTCGCAGCGTCTTGGTCGCGGTGCTTGAGCGCTGCCACGCACTTTGCCCACAGCTTCTGCGACTCCCTATCACCCTGCTCTTCCAATGGTCGAGTCAAGGGATATGTCGGCTTCGCGTGCGCCGCATCGAAGAGCAATTCCTTCTTGCCGGTCTGCCGCGCCGTCAGTCAGGCCATGCACCAAATGAGCCGGCACTTACCGAATGGCTTTTGATCTGCATTTCTCCGTTCCATAAACCAGACAACTCAAAAAGGATCTTGTCCGTCTTTGTCTCTTTGATCACGCCACCGATCGCATCGTACTTGCCACTGAAGTAGCCCTTCGTCTTGAACTCTATGTCGGCGACGAGACCAAGCTCAGGACACCGCACGAAGCTGTGGTCACCAAGCTCATACTTCATCTTGCCGAAGAGGATGCCTCGCGCATACATGTTTGGCTGAGTAATGAAACTGCATGACGTGAGCAGACCTCGCATGAATCATGCTAAGACTCACTATCTCTCGTTGCGATTTGTGAATCTCATGACGGCCAGACCCTCCATCATGCTCGCTGCAGAGTTGCCGAGAAACTTGCTCCTAGGTTTCAAGGTCCCGTCGATGCGAATGTGATGCTCTGGCGCCATGAAGAAATAGCTCGACTTTGGTGGATGATGAGAAGTCTGTTCTGCAATGTAGTAACCTCGTGTCCCATCCTCGTAGTCCCAGAAGCTGTAGAATGTTTCACCGAGTATGGGATTCAAGGGCTTCTTGACGCCACTTGAGTAAATCAGCAAGAGCCCGGGAGATAGAGAAGGTGTCGTTGAACTCACGGAGGCTTTATATGCCAGCCGCTCAGGTAGAACTTGACTACCGAGACAAAGCGTTGCACTGGATCATCAATGTCCGGCATGGGAAGGAGCGTCTCCGGGTGTGCCATGAAGCTGTGCGCGTCAGCTGGGAATGTCGAGCAGGGTTGGAAACCGTACTTCGTAATCCGCTCGAGCATTGATCTTGGCTCCAGGAAGAAAGTAGGCAACGTCACACGGCTGAGATCGGCTCCAGGTCTGAGCTGAGATATAATGTGTGAGAGGACTGTCGGCTGTCAGAAGTGTTCCACTCGACCAGCCTCGCGAGTGAGATGATGGTCTGAACTCACTGCTCCCCTGCTCTCCATCAACAACCGTTTCGTCCTCAGCAGTCGTGGCATCATGATGTCTTGATTCTTCTACAGAAGAGCGAGCGCCTGCTTTGAGCATAAGACCCGCGTTAGTCAAATGGATCGAGTGAGCATGCTGCGAGGCTGCTGAGACGGACAGCCAGGCATTACGAAAGTTCGGGACATGACTGACTTGCTTCGGAACCCTTTCGGTGCGTCAGATGAGACAGCACCATGGTCGTCTATGTGCGTGGTGCGCCGGGCACTGCAGATGATGTGGAAGAACGAATGCGGCTCGAAGGAAAGCTGGCCAGGTTGGAAGGGACCGTAGTTTAGCGACAAGATGGATGAAGAGCAGATGCCCGAGTGTACGATCCTGCGTGACGCTTGCTCTGTGGACAATGTAGTGCTCTATGCGGTTCGTCTCGCCGAGTACGCGCGTGCGCAAGGCGTCCTTGGAGATGCGCTGTCGTCTGAATCGTCGGCATATGACATCAATGCTTCAAGCTTGGCAGCTGTGTCAGAGGTCAGCGGGGGCTGACAAAATGGCTCGTTTCCATGCCACGACAGTACACAAGACAACCACGGCAGGATACAACTCACGAATTGAGATACTCTATGCCGCTGAAGCCACAAGTCCTCTATATGCTACATGCACGCCCATCCCGGCGTCGCGAGTCTATCCCTCTCGTGCCTTTTTCTCAAGGTCTACATCGCCGTTCGTAACACGTGCAAGGAAAGCACTTTGAGGTTTATAGAGCATGACATGGAAGTGCTCTATCGCGTGCACAGATTTCAATGCCGACCAGTTCTTGAACCATGCGACCTATTCCTGCTGTCAGTCAAGCCTTCATCTCGATGTCGGATCACGCACATCGTCAGCCTTCATCTCGGAGCGAAAAGTCCTGTCCACATAGCCATCTATCAAGGCCCTAGCTCTGTCTGTCAAGTCGCCGGTCCTAGGGTCTTCTTCATACGTGAACTTCGTCCAAACACAGATGTGCGTGATGTCGCGATCGATGCCGTATGGCCAGTCGTTGCCTATAATTTTGAGATCGCTCGGATCTTCGAAAGGTCTGCCCTTCGCTTTCGTGTCCTGCCAATGAAGCCGGTATTTGAGCAGATATTCTGATATAGACCCGTACTCTCGTCGGATGTCGTCAATGTAGAGTCTATACCTTCTCAAATCGGAAGGCGTTCGCTTGAAGTCGTCCAATCGGTTCTCTCCTGAGAGCCGTGGTTAGGCTCAGTGGCAATGTGTTACATGCGATCTCACTTATGATCTTCTTCACTTCTTGCCAGCTCATCAACTTGTAGTCTTCATCTCGCATGGAGAGCTGAGCGGTGTCGTCCGCGTCCAGGTTGCGCAAGCCTTCTGGACACTCTTTCGTATGTTTCTCTTCGGGGATGTTTGTATTCCAGTACGCAAAGGACATACTACCCAGATTTCACGTACAGTGTGACAAACACAATCTTGCAGACTCTAGACGCCCGAAAACATGATCTGCAACTCTACTCGACAAAATCATGACAATGTGTGCGTGTGTTGCGAGTTGCGCAAATTAGAGGACTTCCTAGCTGACAACACGATCGTTCTGGAGCGCGACGCGTCGAGAATGACGCAGGCACGAACACGGCGTGATGGATAAAATCCATGCAATGTTGTTGTAGACCAAATGCATTGCTGCCTCCCGCCTTGCAAAACGCCACGCTAGCCCTCTTGAATCGTAATCTACATCTGCCTTGATGCACAGCATCATGCCCTCAATAACGCTTCCTTGTCGGCTCAGGCGTCGGACTTCTGCTAGCGCTTCTCTCGTCTCTGCCCCTCATCCTAAGCCACTTCTTGGTAGACAGCTCAAGTTCTCGATCCAGTTCCGGGCTCGGCTGCTTGCGATGTATGAAATTACAGAAGCCCCCTCTAACGCATCCTTCTCCCGAGTTCAACCTGCAGCATGCTTCTCGAAAGTCCGTGACAGGTGATAGTTCGCAGTATATTGGCCGAGCAGCGTACCATCGCGAATTGAGCGCATCCGACGCAGCCTGCGCCGAGTCTTCGTACTTGAACCGAGCATACACATTGCCGATGAGATCTGTCGAATTAGTCGCGTGCGATTACGCAGAAGGGACTGACTCACGATCGTTGTTATTGTCACACACCACAACCTCCTCTATCTCTCCGTACTTGCACAATTCACACCAAAAGTCTTCGTAAAATGCGTCAAAGTGATTTTGTAGCTGGCTGGCGTTCATCTTGTTCTTGGGATCGTAGGCAGGATTTTTGATAGAGGTTCGGCAGGAGGATGGTTTGGCTGTAGGAAGGCTTGACATGTTTTCTCGAGCATCGGTCTCCGTGGTCTGCAAGCACCTATCTTGTAGTAGAAGGAGCAGTTGACCTGCACGAGCCGTCAGTCAATCTCCTGGCACGAGTTTAAGCTCAGCTTACCTTGTCTTGCTCTGTGCCGAAAATCGATGCGAGGTAATTGGCCATGATGCGCAAGTAGTTGACAAGACGAGAAGAATAGTACTGGGTATTTGGATTGCCCTTCGCTATTCCAGCGGCGCGAATGTCGTTAGTGAAAGATGATCGTGCTCGCAATCGTCTGCAATCGTCGAGACACTCGTCAAAAAGCTTGGCATGGATTCAAAGTGGCGACTGACTAATCGTGGCACCGCAGTTTCTAGAATGAACTTCTCGCGAAGAGTGTCCACGAATAAGCCCTACGCAAGTAGAGAGAAGCGGCAGATCTCCGCAAACCTCTCGATGCATTGATTGTGTCGTGATGAAGGCTACTGTCTATAGCTCCTCGTCAACATCCATGCCATTTTCGGCGCCGGTGCCCGATGCTCCATTCGTATGCCCGTTAGCTCTGGGCACAGATGCCTCCTTGTCGATCATCTGTCGTGATACTGAGATGATGTTGTCCTCGATCAACTGTTGTCCGACGTCTTCAATGTCTGCGAATCTTAGCGCAATCAAAACGAATACTTCAAGTCCTTACGCTTCTTTGGATCGACCTTGCCCACATATCTTGTCTTCAATTGTTCTTTTGTGAGTTCAGTCTCCTCCTTGACCCGTTTCTCGTAGCCTTCCGCGAGACCGACAAGCCTCTTCAGCCGCTCGCCATTCCGCTCGCCTTCTTGCCTGAAATCCGTCATCTGTAATGCCTCTGTCCACACCTGTTTGTGAAGATTCATGAGCATGTTCTCCTCCAAGCCGGTCTTCCTGTAATTGATGGCAATGCTGTAGTAGTGACGGTTCAGACCATGGATTAGGGCCTGTATCGATGGCTTGTTTAGGTGACCAATGTTTGACGTCGACTGCCGTGGCTCGTGACCGAGCATGAGAGTTTGAGGATTGATCAATCGGAAGGCGTCGATGACGACTTTGCCCTTGACGGACTGTATCGGATCTACAACGACAGCCACGGCTCTTGGTGTGAGTTGTTCGAAGGATTGTTGTGTGTTTATGTCGACGGAGGAGAGCCAGCAGCCGAATCCAGGATGTGAATGATACCAACCGACCACTGTCTCCGCACTAGAAACCTTCAGTCTTGCGATTGTAGGCGGACACCTGCACTGACCGGCCAGTCTGCCGAAGCATGTCCATCATCTTCGTCTGAAAGACCGGATCCACAGCTTCGACACTGGACTCCTGTACCGCTCTGTGGCATGGCGAACACGTCGACCACCCGAACTGTGTAGTCGTCCACAAATTCACCCAACATCAAGCCCATGACCTCCATAGGAACGCCTGCTCGACCATGCCGTAACATTTTCAGAAGCGCTAACGATGAGATGTAGACTGTCTCCGCGTTGTCCATGAGTGGCGTGTCCTTAGGAGGAGTCAGTCGGATATCACGTTTGGCCAGATAACGCATGACATAGCTACTCACCCCGGCATTTGGACCAGCTCCTCCCATACCACCTTGCGCGCCTTGCAGCATGCGCTGCAGACGAGGATCCATGTTGTACTGTAACCTATGGAGACTCGACTAGTGCATATTCCAGATTCTAAGGCACCGAGGCAATCGATTGTGTTGGCAAAGGAGCTTTCGTGGTCTAGAAGAGTGGCTGTGATTGTATCCCACTGCATGTGCATAGAGTCGTGCATGGGTAGGCCGCCGAGAGGTGACGAAAGGACGCGTCCGAAAATGTGCTAGCGCGATCTATCTCGATATATGTCAACCGGCATAACGAAGGAACGGTGACATGATGGCAAGACTTTTGAGTTTGATCCCAAACCATCAGTTGCAATTGAATCATAAGCAAGAGCAAGGAAAGTCGAATCGCGCCGTGTGCAAGCTTTTGAATCATAGCATATGATGACAATAGAAGAAAGATGATCATAAGTATAGCGCCATATCCCCCACGATCCGTACGGCAAGGCCTGAGCGCAGACGTGTGGACTTCTTACACAAATGTTTCTACGACCCTCCTCGAAAAGATCTTAACCCTTTCTGGGCCGGACTTCCGGCAAACACTTGAAAAGTCCACCAGCATCGAGACATTCTTGCTCTCATACGTCCTTGAAACATCTGCAGAGGCCAGTGGCTCTCAGCATGTCCCAGACCCTCTGCTGAGAAGACAAGCATTTCTTGTTACACGCCGCATCCTTCTCGATCCCAAGCGGAGTGGCAATGAGCTCCTCTCGACAACCTTCCTCGCAGCCCTGAGTAAGACCTACAGACATAGTAAAAGCCTGCCTGAGCTCTTCACGCTACTCTGGCTGATTGCGGAGAGCGAGCTTGCGAAGTTATTTGGCAATCTGAAATCAGACATGGTGAAGAACCTCACTACGCCCTCGGTCGAGACAGGCTCTAGCTCGCTCGAACTTGCTGCAGCACTTGCGCACGCTACACCCCGGGGTGCTGCTATGTTGATCGCCGGCTCGGACATGCTGGACGCTGCGACTGAAGCATATCCGACGCTGAATGACAAGCGGCAGTCTGAACTCCTAGTGCTCATCTACCTGTGTCTTGTGGCATTGTTGCAGGGTCAGAGCAGGAATCATTCTCTCCTTTTCGACCACCTGTACGGCCTCAGAGCAGTCACCTCGACGAGCGATAACACTCGTAAAGCTTCTCTGTCTCTCTTACAAGATCTGGTGGCCGAGACTCCGCTGCTGGCAAAGATGCAGAATGCAATGAACGGCAAGGAATCTGCTCGAGCTTCGACCTTGATCAAAGCATTGCGAGACATGCGCAGGCCAGGTGACAGTCAGAAGCGGTCGAGACCTCACCATACGCAAGTCCGACGTGCCAACGGCAAGAAGACTGTGAATGGGCATGACTCGCATCTCCACGTGCATCAGCTGAGCCTTGTCACTCAGATACAAGACCTGTTCCCTGACCTTGGCTCTGCCTTCGTCATCAAGCTTCTCGACGAGTACGACAACGACGTGGAACAGATCACAGCACACCTACTGGAAGATAGTCTATCTGCGCATCTCTCAGGTGTCGACCGCTCTGCTGACTTGTCGAGCACTCAAGCAGCGCCTACCACAGGCACAGAGTCGCTCTTGCCACGTGCAACGCCTCCCGCCTCGCCAAAAGCGAAAGCTCTACCCATCCGACGTAACATCCACGACGACGATGCGTTCGATCGCTTGGAGATATCTCCAGGCGCTTTGCATCATGGCCGTGCGAGCAATAACTCGACAGCGGATGCCCTCCTCGCTGACACTTCTTCGCACGCCACCAACAAAGCCGCGATCCTCTCCGCGCTCGCTGCCTTCGACGCCGATGACGACGAACGGGACGACACATACGACGTCGAAGACGTGGGTGGCACGATCGACTCCGCACGACCAGGTGGCGCGTACGACGAGGCCGATGCTGAAGGCGAGACGCGGGAGAAGAGCGAAGAAGCATTGTTCAGAGCCTGGCAGAGCCGACCACAAGTCTTCGAGAGAGATGCGGCCACTCGACGGGGGTGCAGAGCGCAGAACGCTCAAAGCCGAGACGGGCATGACGGATGAGGCGATCGAGGGGTGGGCTGTTATGCTGAAGCGAGACCCGAGGAGGCTGAGAAGGCTGGAAGCGCAATTTGCCACGTTCACTGGGATGCAAACTGCCTTGGAGGGGGACAGCTTGGCGCGGAGAAAGCGCGGGCGAGGATTCTGAGGCCAGCGGTGCAGAAACGGCGCGAGGTGGTCCTGCTACCAGAGGTTTTGGACGAGCACGCGGACGTAGGCGAGGCGGCATTGGGAGGGGTCGTGGCGATGTCGCCGGTCCGACCGGGTGCGCAAGATACGACGGCGGCCAGGCATCGGAAAGAAGCTAACAAGGGAGCACGAGCGAATCACAATCGAAGAGACCAACGAGCTCGAAAGGTCGCAAGAGCAGGATTTCCTGGCTGAAAGACAGCCAGGCTCTATGCATTCTTCGGCGCTAGCTTGAGCTGATTATTCGGCAGCTTCTTGCATATGTCGCATATCCAGTTGCCCTTTGGCTCCGAGGAGAGACCAACACACTCCCAATGAAACCATTCGTACGGACACTGCATGTTGTCGCAGGCCACCATGTCTCCAAAACTCGTCCTTTGACATGTGCAATACAACCTGTTGTCCTCTCCGTCCTCCTCGCCGCCAGCCTCCTCGCCCTCGGCATCTTCAGCGTCGCCGGCATTCTCTGAGCCCGATAAGTCGCTTGGAGGACTGTCATCGTCGCCGGTGATGGAGGGAGAGCCTTTCTTGCCACTTGTAGCACGTCGACCACTCTTCTTGGCGTGACCTTTGCCAGGAGCCTTGCGAATACCTTGCTGATGCGGCGCCACCTTGCGGAGCGGCTTCCTGGTGCGAGGTCCGGCACTGCCTGCTCGACTACCAGGCGTTGCGGCCTTTGGTGTTCCTGGGCCCGCGACCATCTGCTGCGCAAGATTCGATGACGGCATAGGCAAAGGACCCAGGCTAGGATTCTGCCGTCGACGTTTGACATCGCCCTGCGCGCTCGCGGACTGTTCGCGAGGCCGCGGCACACTCGCAGTGGTGCTGGGCGCTGGTTGCATACTCGCCACAGGAGCGGCTGGCTGTGCGCGGATGCTGAGGACGTTGTTTGGCGCAATTCGAGCTATGGCGGGATTTGGGAGAGGTGTTAGCGTGCCACGTGCCCCGGGCATTGGACTGTTTCTACTGCTTGCTGCCAGTGACAGGGTCGGATCCGCCAGATTGCCCGGCGAAGGTCCGAGCAATGAGGGCAACGTCGCATCAACCTGCATGCCGCCGTCGTTGATCAGATCCCTAATCTTGAGGTCGAGCTTCTTCACTTGTCGATCTAGCTAGGAATGGTGAGCAAGCGAAGTCGCTCGACTTTGCGGGGGACTTACCAAGAAACATGCCCGGCTGCTCAGAGCGACCTTCTCCTCTTGCAGCGCCTGTGCTCGCGCGAACGACTCGCGTGTTTGCTTCGTGTATTGCTCTTCTTTGGCATGACGTACTTTGATCCCACTCGCTTTGATGTGCTTCTGAAGGATATTGTCACGATTGTTGATGGTCGATCGGCTTTCTGCGACGGACTGATCTTTTGCTTCAATCTCCTCAAGCAGATGGGCAATCTCGGCAGGGATGTTCGCGACGTCGTGGACAAATTGATCGAGCACGGTGGCTGCATCTTCTCCCATCGACATGACTCTCAAACCCTAGGCTCGTGCCACGCGGGTAGGAACGTTGCAATGTCCCTGGGGGATCGAAAAGCGCGCTGATATTTCGATTCAAATGCGCATTGAGTTCATAGACGATGAATTCGATGTCATAAGCTGTTACTGGTCGACGATTCTCTTGAAATCTTCTATCCCTTTTGCCGCTTGTTGATGATCTTGCAGAGTTGCGATATATGATCTTTCGGGAAAGTGACTTCGATTTTCGTCACATGTCTTGGCATGACCATTCCTCATCCGTCTTACATGGTCTGAAGCGATCCAGACCTCAAATGTCCGATCCGGCGTCAAGCCTGGAGGGCTGGTTCGTGAGTTACGAAAATGCGTTGTCTGTGTGCTATTGGCTGTGCGCGAGCAATGCTGTTGCTTGTTCACCGCACGAATGGTTTTTGATGCTGTGCAATGAGCTCAAAATCCAGTCATGAAGCCCACGGGCAGACGACCCTGGCGGCCGCAGGGCTCGCGGACGTCGCTTGGCTCGAGCATCTGCCTCCGAGCGAGCACATTTCCTTGTTCAGAAGCACAGACTGGAGCAGCACCCCTCTGGGTCCCCTGAACGCGTGGGATCCATCTCTGCGTTTCGCTGTGAATATGGTCTTCAATGACACGCGGCCGGCTGTAGTCTACTGGGGGCCGGAGATGATTGCGGTGTACAACGAAAGATTCATCGAGATTGCCGCCGACGCCCATCCGATGCTGATGGGGCGTTCATTCTCGCACTGCTTTCCTGAGGCCGTGGCGCCGTTGAAACACTACTACGAGATGGCATTGTACCCAAGAACAAGGCACGGAGTTCCCGGATTTCGAGCTCTCGATGACCAGGAAGAACGGATTCGTTGAAGAAGCATATTTCAAAGCGCAGCTCATTCCCATTCGTGGCCACAATGGCGTGGTAGGTGTGTACAATACTGCGTACGAGAACACGACTCAGGTCCTTTACGATCGGAGGCGGGAGTTGCTCAACGCCCTGTCCGCAATGCCAGTACCGGAGGAAGAGTCCGTGTTTGCGGAATTGAAAATAGTCCTCGAGGCATATCCTCGAGATATTTCCATGGCAATGATCTATTCTGCAGTCGACGACCACGCATCGGACAAGTGCGCACTCGAATTGCAGCTGAGTATCGGGGTGCCGCCCGAACATGTCTGTGCTGTGCAGCGAGGATTCTTGCACGAAGCATCGGGGTTTCTGCCCTTTCTTGCGGAGGCTAGGCGTGCTTCGAAGTGTCTGACGCTGCTGCGCGATGACTGTACCTTGGACGAGCGAGCTGGGCATCTTCTGGATGGCTTCCACTGGCAGGGCTGGGGCGATCAATGCCGCGACCTCTCATTCATACCTCTGTACGACACGACGACCTTGATCGGCTTTCTCATCCTCAGCACGAATCCACGAGTACCTTTCTGCCCAGACTCCGTCCAGTTCATCAATGAAGTCGCGCAGCAAGTCCAAAACAAATGGACGGCCTCTGTGACGACGCGCAATCTCAAGACGAGACTGGCCAGAGAGCGAAAAGCGCATCCGTGACTTTGCGCAGTATGCTCCCGTGGGCATGTGCGAGCTGGAACCCGGCGGCACGATAACATGGGCGAATGACTTCTACTACGACCTTCTGCAACATCCTCGCGATTCAGTTGAGCCGCTCGGATTTCTAGACACGTATGCAGAGTCTTCGAGGGCTGCTTGCCTCGACGCTTGGGGAGAGTGTGTCCAAAGGCAAGGATATTGACTTGGAACTACAGCTTCCAGGGTTCTACACGCCCCCGAAACATGATGACGAAAAGCACTACAGGTGGGTCAGGGTCACAGCCAGACCGTCGTTCGTGAATGGCAAAATTGCGCACGTCCTCGGTGTTGCCACCGAGATCTCAGAGCTCAAGTGGGCAGCTTCGGTCCAACGTAGGAGCGCGATGCAAGCGTCGGAGGCCAAGAAGAGGCAAGAGGATTTCATTGACATCAGTAAGTGGTTCGTTATGCTTGCGATTACAGCAGCAACTGACACTCCTTAGCCTCTCATGAGATGCGCAACCCCTTGGTACGTATCTATACCTCGAGCTCATGAGCGACAGTTACTGAACGACAACAGTCTGCGATGTACCAGTGCGCCTCTATGATCTCAAAATCTTACGACGGTCTAGATCCTTTGGACAATGCACAACTCATCGAAGCCTTGAAAAACAATCAGGAAATGGCTTTGACAATCCTGGCATGTGCAGCTCATCAGAGGCGTATCGTCGATGACGTTCTGATACTCAACCGCCTCGAGAACGAGATGCTTTCAATCACGCCCATACCCGTTAAGCCGTATGAGCTGGTGGCGCACGTAGGAAAGATCTTCCAAGTCGAGCTTGAGACAGAGAGCATATCCTTTGACATCACAAGGGACAGGTCCTACAATGAGTGCGACATCGATACGGTCCTCCTAGACCCATCACGCCTCACACAGATCTTCATAAACCTATTGGGTAACAGCGCGAAGTTCGTGCGTTCAAGTGAGAGGAAGCGCATTCACATTAGGTATGGAGCTTCGCGTGTACGGCCCGACAAGGACACAAAGTCGAGCTGGGCCGGCCTATCCCTTCACTGGTCAGGCGAAGAAGTGCTGCAGCAAGAGCAAAGCCAGCGACAGGAGACAGCAGACGACGAGGAGCTTTACATGAGATTCTGCGTGGAAGATACCGGACCGGGCATGACTCTTGAGGAAATCCACAAGCTCTTCAAGCGATGGTCTCAAGCCAGCAGCATTACGCACACTCAGTATGGCGGGAGCGGCCTCGGCTTATACATTTCCGCTGCTCTCGCAAAGAGGCAAGGAGGTCGCATTGGAGTGTCCTCCACGAAAGGCGTCGGGTCGACCTTTGCATTCTTCATCAGAACGCAGCGTGTGAAGACCGACGAGCAGAACGGGTCCTGCATGGCAGCTGCAGCATCGAGCATGTCCACTGCCGAGAGCAAGCTGACCAGGCCTGCAATCTCTGCAGGTCGCACGGCCGGTTCCTATGGCGATCTAAGTTCGACAAAAAGCGTCGGTGCATCTGGCGGCGCGGTGCGGAGCATACTTCTTGTCGAGGATAACCTTGTGAACCAAAAGCTGCTCGCGAAGCAGTTGAGAAAGGTGGGGCACACTGTGCATGTCGCGAACAATGGATTCGAAGCGCTGGACGTGCTGAAGAAATCGTTCTCCTACAGCAGCAATGACGTTGAAGGCGAGCGAGGCACCATTGACATCGATATCGACATCATTCTCATGGACTGGGAGATGCCGCGCTGCAACGGCCTGGAATGCAGCAGGAGGATACGACAAATGGAGGAAGAGGGACGGCTCTCACATCTGCCCATCGTAGGGATCACGGCAAACGCACGAGACGAGCAGCTACAGACCGCTCTCGCCGCCGGCATGGACGATATCTTGACCAAGCCATTCCTGCTTGACGATCTAGAGGCCAAGATTGGAAAGTGGACCTGAGGATTGATCGGAGTATGGGAAATTCGCATGGTAGGGTAGAAGGGTGCACTGGCGTATTTGCATGGGCGCTGTCGGTGTCCGGATGACCGCATTAGCAGCTAAATGCATCGGTATTCACGAAGACATTGAAATAGGTACAGAAAGCGACTGTAATTCTTCTGCTGGGTGGCAATCGTCTTTTCTGTGAGTCGTCGATCGATGTTCGGTCCCTGCATTGCGGCTCTGCGTAGGGCTGCCGAGCCGCCGGCTGACCTCCGTATACTTTATAGCGGACTTTGTGCCTTCGCTATGCCGCTTCTCACATTCAAGGCCTCTTGAGCATCCACGCCACGCTTCGATGTCACATATCCGCCCGTTGCCAACACCGTCCTGCGGCCGAGGAGTGCATAGACACCGATGTCCGTAGTGGAGGAGTGGGGCGCGACAGCGAATGCGTCCACCTCGGCCAATGCGACAACCTCCTCCCTCGCCGACGCCGTCCGTCGCACGGCACTCGAGAATGGCATTGTGCGCCCCGCAAGGCTACAATGTCTCCTTCCACTACAACTCGGCCGTCGAGCAGCACCACTTCGGCCTGCACCATCCCATGAAGCCGTGGCGCCTGCACCTCACCAAGCAGCTCGTCCTCTCCTACGGCCTGCACTACGCAATGGACCTCTACGAGCCGCGCCCGGCCACGCGCGCCGAGCTGACCGCCTTCCACAAGGAGGACTACATCGACTTCCTCTTCACCGTCACGCCGGAGACGATGCACGCGCACGCCGAGGAGCTCAAGGCGTTCAACTTCGGCGACGACTGCCCCGTCTTCGACGGCATGGCCGACTACTGCGCGACATACACGGCGCCTCGCTCAACGCCGCGCACACCCTCGTCGCGGGCCAGTCGGACATTGCCATCAACTGGTCCGGCGGGCTGCACCACGCGAAAAAGGCCGACGCCAGCGGCTTCTGCTACGTAAACGACATTGTCCTCGCCATCCTCGAGCTGCTCCGCACGCACCCAAGAGTCCTCTACATCGACATCGACGTGCACCACGGCGACGGCGTCGAGCAGGCCTTCCTCTCCACCGACCGCGTGCTCACCCTCTCCTTTCACAAGTACGACCACCTCAACTTCTTCCCCGGCACCGGCGCCCTCCACGAGACCGGCCCCGAGGCCCCAGCAAACCCAGGCGCCCACCACTCCCTCAACGTCCCGCTGCACGACGGCATCGACGACGACGCCTACGTCGCCCTCTTCCGCGGCGTCGCGACCCGCTGCGTCGACGCCTTCCGCCCGTCCGCAATCGTGCTGCAGTGCGGCGCAGACTCCCTCGGCGGCGACCGGCTGGGCAGGTTCAACCTCAACATCGCCGCGCACGGGAAGTGCGTCGAGTGGGCCAAGGCGCAGCGGCTCCCCTTGCTCATCCTCGGCGGCGGGGGCTACACGGCGCGCAACGTCGCGCGGCTGTGGTGTCACGAGACGAGCATCGCGGCGGGGTGCGCGCTGGGCGAGGACGCGCTGATACCGGAACACACGCCGTATCGCAAGGCGTTCGAGGGGGTGGAGAATGGCGAGGGGCTGTTGTATCCGAGCCTGCACGATATCGAGGGGAAGAGGCACGTGAACGAGTTTAACACGAGGGAGTATCTCGCCATGCTCGAGGAGAAGATTGCAGAGCAGCTGAGGTACATGAAGGGGGCGCCGAGCGTGCAGATGAGGCGCGTGCCGAGGGGGGATGTGTGGGCTTTGAGGAAGAGTATTGACGAAGAGATGAGGGAGGAGGAGGAGGCCAAGGGCGTCGGCAGGAAGGAGGCGGAGAGGGGCGTTGGCAGACGGGGAGAGCTTGTCGTTTGAGAACGCTGCGGTCCTGGGACTCGATGAGTTGAATGTGATTACATTGGCTGCGCTATGACTTGGCGATGCGTTATCCTATATACACGAAACCATGCATGCATGCACCCACGCAACTCCGCTGACGATGCACATGTCCATGACTAAAGATCTAAGCTCTCTTCTTCCTTGACGCCGACCTCTCGACAAAGCTCCACGAGCCTCGCAGTCAGGCCACATGCTGCGGCATCCACCAGACCTCGTGGCGCTATGCCTTCGCCCCTCGCATAGACTCCAGTCGCGGCGACCAGCGTGTTGGAAGCAGACACTAGAGCGCCGGCTCGCTTCGTCTCTACGTCGCTCGTCGCTTCTCGCACACAGGCCACTACGACGCGGACCGCTTCCAAGGGACTTGTTTTCGGTCTCGTGGACTCGCTCGGCGAGGCTTCATGGGCATGCACTTCCGCCAACAAGTCCGTGAGCGCAATCTGGAATCGCGCTACGGCGTGCGCAGGCACAAGACCGTCCGGCCTATGGAAGGCTCTGGCTTTCGCCTCGGCATTCGCCTGCGGGATCTTGATGCCAAGCCCGAGCCCTTCAATGCGATGATCTTGCTCCATGGCATGAGCTTGCGCGGCTGCGTAGCGCTGCTTCCACGTCTCGACCTCCTCGGTCAAGCTGACGACCTTGTCATGCACACTGGTGTTCGCTTGGACGGTCGCGGCGTGCTCTTGCACGAGCTGCTTCATGTCCTGCAGGCTGGCGTAGGCTTCTTCGCGAACCTCTTCTGTGATGGCACGCTGAGTTTCGAGCTCTTTGAGCAGGCTCTCGCGCGACTCTGGCTCGGCAGAGCCGGCACGCAGCTTCTCCAGCTTCGCGGTGAGGGTGGCATTGAGCTCCTTCGCGCTCTGAAGCTGTGCTTCGAGGTCGTTTGAGGACTGGGCAAGCACTGTTAGCTGCGGATATGCCGAAAGGCCTAAAGACTTACAGATGTAACGCCGGCTCTGTCAGCAGTCTCAGCGACATGATTTGACCTTGATGCATCGTCCTCTGGTGCAACGCCATCCTCACTCTCACCATCATCTTCTTCCACCATGACACTCTTGTTCGGAACAATGGTGTTGTCTTGAAAGGTCTTTGGCATTGGCCGCCCGTGCGGATTGCTCAGGGATCTCGGCAGCGGCCGACCAAGACTGTTGTTCCCGGCGACCGATGGTCGCCTCTGTCCATCCGGCCGATGCTGACTTCGACTGCGCTGACGTGCCATCTCTGCTGAAGGTCGACCGAACTCACCACCTGCCCGACCAGGGCGGACTTGTAGGACTGTACGGCGGCATGGGTGAATTGGTATAGACAGAGGGCGAATTCGACGGCGCCCTCGACCTCGTCGATCTGCTGCGTGGCATTTCTCTGCTGGTAGTGCGGTGCGCCTCTGGTCTCGGTGGCGGAGGCATCGGCCTCGTCAAGAAGCTAGGATTTCTGCGTTCAAGCTCGAAAAGCACATCTGTCGCAAGCTCCCTGAACTTCTTCACGGCCAGTGTCGACAGCTTTTGCCTCGCCTGGTTCCTCTTTGGGTGGAAGTTGTTCTTCGGCAGCAGATACTTCGGTATGCCGGGCCCAGATATCATGCCGGCCGCGTAGCGCTCTTCATCCTCGCGCCGCAACAGCTCGTCGAAGACGTCGGTGCTCAGTTCCTGGAATTGTATCGGGGAGAGACGCAGGAGCTTGTCGCGTGCTCGATTGTGTGGCTGGTACAAAGGGTCCACGCGCTGCGAAGAGGCGAGGAATCGCTTGAGCACGCGAAAGTGCTTGAACAGCTGATCCTCGAGGAATTGCGCCGAAGGCTGTGGACGCGGCTCACCAGGTGCTGTGGACGAGGGACCGGTGCCACTGCTTGATCGAGCGATCGATGCTGGAGGCGACGGCGGGAGGACGAATCCGGTCGGACTCGTCGCAGGGACTGCAGCACTCATCGTCGTCATTGTCGCGTGCGATAGTCCGTCGACTCGCGCTTCGGAGCTCGATGTTGAGAGGTTCTTTCCGGATATGCTACCTCCTATACATCGCAGAGCCGATCTTGGCGCAAAGTATCAGGTCGAGTGTATGAAGACTCCTGACTGCTGTGTATCCTCCAAACTCGAGACCGGACGAGATGGCGCCCGTCAACGTGAACTCCGCAGTGAGCAGCCACGCGCTCGTCGCTGCCTCAGAGAATTGCGCTTGGCTTGTCCGCTAGAGTTCAGGCACACTGGGGTATATTTGGACGAAGATGAAGTCGTAGGACAGCCCTGGCCTGCCTTGAGCTGATGTGTACGAAGAAGAGCGAGACAGCGACCGCCGACAGTCGCGCGTGGTGCTGAGCGCAAGAAGAAACGTGAAGAGAGCCGATCGTGCCGACGAAAGCACGAAGCGCGACTGATGATAGGCTTTTTGCCAGTCCAAGGGCAAAACCGTGTCGTGCCGTGAGGAAATGTGGTGAGGTCTTCTGTCGCGCCCAGTCCTGTCGTCTGTCCTTGATCCCTTTGTCGTGATGTAACCAGGTACAAAGCAGAGAGTAGACTTTGACGTCCCACTACGGCGAGAACTAAGCGGACAAGCCTTGCTGGACGGGGTAAAGCTCGAGGTACAAGAGTCGTCTAGGTGCGCTGATGGGGCCAAGTGCAATTTCGTGGTCGGCAAATCTCGTGGCTTCGTGGGCTACATTCACCCATGGCGTGGTCATGAGCTACAGGTTACCGTTGGCTTGCGCAATAATGTCAAATCGTTCGGAAAATTGTCCCGTTTGCGACGACGCGTCGAGCGCGTCGGGATCGTGCGGTCGCTGCAGAGTCAGCATACGGAGCAGAATGCACGGCGGCGCCACATACAGGCCTCTTGCAATGCACAAGGAGCGTCTTGGCACGATGCTGCAGGTCTAGAAAAGAATACACATTCAACATCCAACACGCCCCGGCTCTCGACGAACAAGCATGAAGCACGAGCATTGACGGCTCATACAGTGGAGAGCTCATAATCCATGCCGCGCCTCAGAGCATCGACTTCGGCATCTGCCTGCTCGCCTGCCGCACTCCCAGATCCGCCAAGACCTCCTCGGTGCCACCCCTGGTCTTTGTTAGATGACGCCCTCACACCATGCCATGGAAGGCGACTTACAGGATTGCATCGAACTTGTACGTTCGGTGGAACTCTTCTACTATCCGTCCCATGCCGCTTTGTGTCAGTCCTCTACCTCCGAAGATGTTCATGGCATGACTGGCAACTTCGCCCATGCACTGCGTGACGAATGACTTGAGCAGACCGATAGGACCGCCGAGGTGCTTCGACTGCTCAGCGTAGGTCATGTTGTTCATCTGGTAGGTGATGTTCTCGATCCAGGCCTGGCATGCTTCTGTGATGGAGATCATCCTCGCGAGCTTCTGTCGAATGGCGGCTTGGTTGATGAGAGGCTTGCCGAAGACGATGCGCTGGTGAGACCACTTCAGGCACTCCTCTGTGACTGTGCGTATTGCGCGGCAGGAGAAGGCTGTCATTGCCCATCTGTTGCATTGTCAGCTTATTGTTTTCTTTGATGTCCCGGAGAACATACCGCTCGTGATTGAAATTGCTTAGAATGACATAGATGCCCTTGTTCTCCTCTCCGAGCAGATGGTCGACTGGAACCTTTGCATTCTCAAACTGCAGATATGCTGTGCCGGCTGCTGTCGAGTAAGAAGTCTTGATCCTCTTGGCGTCCACGGCGTCGGTCTTCGGGAGAGCACCACCGTCAAGCCCTTGCCACCGACGTGCTGGCCGCCGACGACGAAGTAGTCCGAGAACATGCCGTTCGTTATCCACTTCTTCGTGCCGTTGATGATGTAGTGCTTGCCGTCTTTCGTCTTCTCGATCGTGGTCCTGAGACCAGCCACGTCTGAGCCCGCGAAAGCCTCTGTTGCTATTAGTCCAGTCTCCACGATCTCGGACTGTAGACTTGCCTGTGATGGCGAGACAGATCTTCTTCTCGCCGCTCAGGCACTCCTTGGTCACCTGCTCCTTCAGCGCCGCATTGTTCAGCCACTGCCGTACAGCAGTTAAACTGATCATCATGCCCGCCATATTCCCGTCCTGGAACCCTCTCGCGTTCTTCCTGCTCAGCTCCTGCGCGGTGACCAGGTCGTGGAAGTAGTCAAACTCCTCGCCCTTGACGCCGCCGAGCAGTTTCCTCCCGTGCAGATGTTTGCCCGGTCCGAGTCGCATGGCAAGCACGTTCGTCTCCGCCATCCGGTTGATCAACTCCTGGCTGATGTACGTCCCATCCGCCTCCTTAGCCTGTGCCTCCGGCGTCACGTATTTGTCGACGAAGACGCGCAGCTCGCGTCGCAGCGCGCGGTGCGTCTCATTGTAGTACGGGGACTTGTATTGAGGTGAGAGCCAGCCGGGCTCGGCGAAAGGGACCGTGCTGAGATCGCCTGGCTGAGGGTCGATGATCTCTGGCTTCTCGCCCTCGATGGTACCGATGCAGAGGGAAGAGTACTTCTGGAGGACTTCGTGGCGGTGAAGGTTGTAAAATGCCGACTACGAAGATGTCAGACGGTGTCCCAGCCTTTGCGCGAGTCTATGGAGGAGACTCACTGTCGCATCTGTGCCGGCGACCTGTGCAAGCACGACGTTGCCACCTGGATGCGCCTCTTGGAAGTCTGTGAGATCGTAGACGCGATGGTCAATGACCATCCACAGATTGTCCGGGGTGTTGTTCTTCGCCACCTCCGCCCGGGTGAGTTTCTTCGCGCTTTCGGTCTCGGTGGCCATTGTGACTATGTCTTCTGCTGTCTGCTAGCTTCAACTTGCACGCTATGATCACTGGCAAGGATGGGACAACTGCGATGCAGAGTTCAGATGAATGGGAAGGCATAAGCGCAGTGAGATCTCAGGAAATAAGGAGCCGATACCAGTGGCGTGCCCCGCGTACCAGAGCCGAGGTATACTAGTGCAATCTGACTGGCCAGCGAGAGCGCGACGATATGAAATACCCCATGGAGTACAAACTCAGTACGTATCAAGGGTCTTCTATGCGCGTTCCGAAGCTGGCAATGGACGTTGCAAACAATTCACTTGTGAATATGAGGTAGCTAAGTGGTATAAGGTATCTGCGTCGGTTCCCAGCGTTGCACAGTGTTTCCTATTCGTCTCATCGCAGCAGTCAGCGAAGCATCGACACAGCCCTTCCTCCTCTGACTTTTCCATGCTGATCCAATCAAGTGTGCCCTTCTGAAGTTTGTGTTCCCAGGTCTTTCGAAATCGCAGCATATGTGAAATCATCTCTGCTTCCTTCATTGCAGCGACACACGTCTAGCCGAAAGGCATCGCCATCATGCCTTCAAACTTCTTCGCCAGGGCACTCTTGGGCTTCTTCGGCGCGCTGTTGCCGCTGTCGCTGACAGACGCGCGCTTCGGCAGGCCCTCGCGCGGGTACGCAGCAAGCATCTCGGCCTGCTTCTTGTCCACGGCCTTCTTGCCCATCTTGGCTGCTTCCTCGTCGAGCATGAATCGCACGCTGCCACCAATGACCTGGTGCGATCGTGTTAGCACGGCACAACCATCGTGGAAGCGCTCTCACCCTCGTTGGATTGTCCTCGGACCAAGTGACGAAGAGCTCGCCGGTGGTCTTGTTGAATGACCATTCATGTGGGTAGATGCAGTATCGGAAGTTGCTGGTGTTGTTGATCGAGGGCGCCACGAACAATTGCTTCAGCTCCCACGGCCCTTCGGGACGAGGGGCGACGGCAATCGTGCACTGAGACTTCATCCACCACTCCACGCCAATGTAGACGTAGGGATTGCCGACAGGCGCCCACGATGGCTTCATGAGCGCACCTTGCGCGCAGTTCGGGAGCAGATCTTGAAGCTCATCCAGGTTGGCGTATTCCGAGATCCACGAGCCGTTCCTGCCGTAGTACGTATAGTTCTTCCGGTCAAGGAGGTCAGCGTCGGCAGGCACACGAGCGAGGAAGTTGCGCAGCCCCTCGCCGCCGCCAAGGAGGTAGAGGAAGCCGTCCTCATCCTTGAACACCGAATGCGATCCGAAGCGAGGCTCGGAGGCCTTGACACATCAGCTAGACGTCATATGACCACAATTGCAAGCTTACGCCGAACACAAGTCCGCCGCGACGTTGCGCATGAATTTGATCGCGCAGGGAGATGATTCTGTACCACGCGATTCCCCAGCTCTCCTCGGCAGCTGCGCCAGCCTGTGCCTGTTAGCCAAGGAACTTTCGACTCAACCCGACCTTCTCATACTGTTTGGCTGACTTCCGCGGGGATCCAGCCAACACCAGCTCCGTGAGCGTCTTCGACCAGACCGCCGAATGACCAGAGGACCACGCGCCGGTCGGGCATGTTCTTCTCGTTGAACTCGACCTCTTCCTTGGTGAAGGGCAGGAACTCCGACACCAAGCCAGGGGTGCCATTCTTGTTCTCCCCGAGGAACTTCGACTCGAGCGGCCTCGTGATGTCCGGGATGAGCGCAATGGTGTTGTTCGTAAGACCGATGCATTCACCCTTGTTGTCCATGCAAAAGGTGTCGCCGAAGATGTAGTAGTGCTTCCCCAGCAGCGTCACCGAGCGGCCAATGTCGCGGATGGAGTCCAGGCCGCTCACTGTACCTCGTCAGCTTCTCCGCATCGACGAGCAGCATCATGCTTCGGCGCACATTCTTTGACATAGCCCTGAGTGGTCAGGACAGCCTTTGGAGGCCATGCGATGTGGATAGCCGCCATTGTGCGATGTCGTCTGTGAGCAGTTCAGGTCCAATGATGAAGTATCAAAGTCGGCGCAAGAGGATGAAGTCGGGCTTGACTACTGCCACGACACGGTAACGCCCCGCCTCGGTTGTTAGCCGCGCCGTGCGAAGAGCAGCGCCTAGGCGAGAATTGGCATGACGACGCCGCGAGACGGCCTGATCGGATCATTTCCAAATCGGCGGTCGTGGACGGTGGATGCTGGCTCACAGTAAGTTAGCTGGGTCATGTTTCAGTGGTACAGCTACTACGAGGGGCAATGTACCGTGAACTTTACGGGAGCGCATGAAGTTGCGAACCTGCCTCGGTAGAGTGTGACGATAGTACCTTACTGGCGCTGGTCAATTCTTTCTTGGCATTGATTATGACATGTCAAGACGACGAGATTCATCTGGTGAATACAGCACAGCCACGGAGGCCACATATCACATCACAGACTACTGCGCAACTGTATAGCAACACAACGACAGCGACGTCGCTTTGTTGACGCGAGCTCTTGCCAAGCCTGTCCTCGCCTGCTTTGTAAAATGCACAAATCATGGTGACCACATCATTCACATTCACATGAGATACGAAGATTGCTCGAGACGACAGCATTGAAGCCCGTCATGCCGAACTGCTCATACACATGATCGATTTGCGAGTAATAAGTGTACTTCTCAAAGCCCACAGGCCATAGTGATGTGCCGCTTCTTGGTGAGTTTGGGCGTGGCGTCACTTGCTTGCTAGCACCAGATCTGATTCTGGATATAACAGGTCTATAAAGGACGAGATGACATACTTCTGTCGAAATTGATCCTAGAACCTACACATTCCATCCTCACGCAGTCATACGACTCACGCTTACGACTCGTATGATACCCACCTCGGACCTGTATCTTGTCTGATTGCCTTCAGGACACTCGCAGGCCTCACAACGGTGATGGCTTCGGCATAGGATACTACACGGCGCCGTCTCTCGGTCCAGATCCGTGCATCTTCACTTCGACCATTCCCGCATGGAATTGCTTGAATCTCGAACGCTTGGCATCGAAGACCGCCTCTTCCCTCATTTTCGCCATGTGAGGGCCACGACAGAAGGTAACCTTTCAGATCAGAACTGCCATCCATTCCGCCACGGTAGTCTCATGTTCATGCACAATGGCGGCATTGGCGGCTGGACATTCGTCAAGCGTCGTTTGTGCAGCATGCTCGCTGAACGCTGGTTTCTTGGCGTGCAAGGCAGCACGGACAGCGAATGGGCATTCGCTCTGTTCCTGCACAATCTCGAGAGCATGGGCTACGATCCCAGTGTGCCGCCCAGCGATAAGGGTTTCGGACATACGGTACTGCGGAAGGCTTTACTCGCAACCATTGCGGGTATCAACAGCCTCACAGCCACAGTTGACAAGCGGGCGAATGGTGGCCCTGCAATCAGCTTGTTGAATTTCGCTGTCACAGACGGGCACTCTGTAGTCTGCTCGCGTTATGTCAGCAGTCTTACGGATGAGGCAGCGTCCTTGTTCTTCTCCTCCGGAACCTCATGGACAAAGGTGCCTTCAGCCCCACCACAAGACGGCACAGGAGCGTCGACATCTCAGCAGACCAACGGCAAGTCCTCATTTCAGATGGCCTGCCGCGAGAAGCGGGCCGATATCGTGCTTGTGCCTCGGAGCCTCTGACATTCGAGCGCGACAATTGGGTCACGGTTCCCACGAACAGCACAATCAGCATACGCGACCAGACCGTCATGATACATCCGGTCATTGATGAGTTCTGGGTCCCGGATCCGAGTCATGGACGAAGTAGCAAGCTGGCCGAGAACAAAGGACAGATGAGTGTCAAGGAGCAGAGCATGCCTGTGCCCAGTAGAGATCTCTCTCAAAGTCAAGAGGATTTGATCGACGGTGTGGACAGGAGACTGACGGAACTGTCGACGAGAGAAGCACAAGTTGCTGGATGATGGGCGTGGAGCCCGGTCGAAGGAATGGCTTTACGAGCATGAATTGATGAGCATCTAGCGCGGATCATGTCATAGAGCATTTAATGAACGTCGCGCACTTTTTTGGCCGTTCAAAGTCATCCATTCATAGAGCTATCTGCGTCTCAACAAAACTTTCTAGTGCACCATCGTATTGCAAAGCCTACGTTCAATAAGTTGAGCGCTTGTGCTTATGCTTCCGCTTCGTCTCCGAAGGTGAATCATCCTAGTACTCGTCCTCGCGCTTGTGGTGATGATGCTTGTGATGCGGCTCCGACCCTTGCCCGCCGTACGGTTGCTGATCATACTGCCCCTGCCCCTGAGCATAACCCTGGTCCTGCGAATACCCACCTTGCTGCGCACCGTATCCTTGGCCGCCGTAGCTCTGGTCCTGGCCGCTATAGCTCTGGTCCTGGCCGTAGGTCGGCGCGTCGCCCTGCTCGTCGATGCCGCGTCCGCCGTAGCCGCCACCGTAGCCGCCCTGCTGACCGGTGTACTGCTGGTTGTGCTTGTGCTCCTTGTACTTGTCCTCCATCTTACTACCGAGGAAGGCGCCAGCAAGGGTGCCGATGATGCCGTGACCCATGGCATGTCCACCGGCGAAGCCCGCCGCGCCACCGGCCAGCGCACCCATCAGCCCGCGCTCACCCTCTTGGCCTTCGCCCTGGCCCTGGCCTTGCGGACCGCCGGCGTTGGGGACCCGGCGTCGGCCCGCCATAGTCGTCGCGGCGCTGCTCGTCGTAGCCCTGCTGGCCGTATTGACCGGGGCCTTGCTGGCCGCCTTCGCCGTACGCGCCGGTGCCGTAAGAGGGTGTGCTGGAGCCGTACGCGGCTTGTTGATTGTAGCCGCCGGATGGCCGCTGTAGGCGTTCGAGTCGGAGTAAGTCGATTGAGGAGGGCCGCCGTAAGAGCCTTGTGGTTGTTGAGGGGTAGGATTGGTTGTAGCCCGGGTCGTAGTTTGGGGCCCCGCCGTACTGGGGCTGATTGTTGTTGTTATTGTTGTAGGGATCGTAGCCGGACATGGTGGTTTGTGTGTTGGAGGATGCGATGTGAGGTAGGGATGCGTCTTAGGACTTGTCGTCGGTTGTGTTGGAAAAGTGAATGAGTACGAATTCAATGCGCGAGTTTATAGCTGCGAGGCGCGGGGCAGTGGCGGTCGTTCTGACGTAGCTAAATAAAAGCACAGCCACTCCGGCCGATGCGGCGACCAACACGTTCCGCACGTTTTCGAACGGGTGAAAAGACTGGACCTGTGGCTGTGGCAGATTCTAGCAAGAACTATTCTATCATCTCAAAGCTTGAATCGGAATAGGAACGGGTTGAGTTGAGGAGCAGCAGCATGTTGCGGATTGCTGCTATTAGCGGTCTCGAGCCTCGAGTCCCGAACGTGCGTGGGGGCGGCGTGCGTCCACATCGATTTGCGGTCTGCTACGCTCCTAGCAATACTTCATCTTGTTGACTTGCACGATGGACTCAGTCGTCGTTCCGAAGCACCGCTAGCTCTCGGGCACAAGTGCAATGTCAGGGCATGCATGAATACATAGATACTACTTGAGCATTGCAGTGTCTCGTTGTTGTTCATCGACCACATGATCGGACCTATTCCGCGCAGTCCGCCATGTTTGTGACCAACAAGTTGTGATATCGCGATACGGCGGCGCCTTCGAAAGATTGAGCTTGCCATTGTCATGCATACACTCCAAGGCAGTGCAAGTGATCACAGGCGTACATGAGCGGCCGGCTTCTGGCGGCGGGCTTGCTGCCTGCCACGCGACGAACTTTCACATCCTTGGCTGCCAGCCGCAGGCTCGCTCGACATGGCTCGACTGGAGGCTTGCTGAGAGCAGGTGCTCGACTCGCGGCTCGCAGTCCGCGATCATGGCCTCCTGGAATCTCGTCCATACACAATGTCCCGGCTGTGCGATCCATCTCTTTCGTCCGCATGGTGCCTAGCCTGTTCGTCAAGTTGCTGAGGATACCGGCGCTGTTTGGCGGCGTGGCTATTGCTGGACTTGCGTATATACAGTACCAAGCTGCACGTACGGTGACCGCAGTTCCATGGAAGCTCTGACTGATGGTATGCAGAGGCGGGCAACTATGCGTTGGACATTTTCCAACGTGCCAGTGCAAGTGCTACGGAGACTGGAACCACTCTATGGACAGGGGCGAACAGCATATTCGAGCAGGACTCAGAAGGGCTGGCAGAAGACCAAAGACGACATCGGGCTTCCTGCGTGGCTTGAGGAGATCCTCCACAAGCGAGAGAGTCTGAAGGCAATGACGGCGGCCCTGATCCCGGACCGAAGAAGAGTGGAACGTCTCTGGCTGCCGGCGCAATCACAGCTCCGGCTTTTGGCTTAGCAGCTGGCGCAGATGAGGACGAGCGCTCTGACACCACGGCTGCACGAGACGACCAGATGATGCTGCTCACGAAAAAGATGATTGAGATCAGAAGCCTGCTTCAAACGGTCGGACAATCGGAGAGCTTGACATTGCCTTCCATTGTCGTCGTCGGTTCGCAGTCATCGGGCAAGAGCTCGGTGCTGGAAGCGATCGTAGGGCACGAGTTCCTGCCCAAAGGTTCGAATATGGTCACCCGACGTCCCATCGAGCTTACGCTCGTCAACACGCCAGACGCGTCTGCCGAGTATGGAGAGTTCCCTGCCCTCGGTCTCGGACGTCTTACAGACTTCACGCAAATCCAGCGCACACTGACCGACCTCAATCTGGCAGTGCCGGAGCAAGACTGTGTATCAGATGACCCCATACAACTACGGATATACTCCCCGAATGTGCCGGATTTATCACTCATCGACTTGCCTGGCTACATCCAAGTCTCAGGATATGATCAGCCCACTGAGCTCAAGACAAAGATCGCTGAACTCTGCGAGCGCTATATCAAGGCGCCGAACATCATACTGGCCATATCCGCCGCAGATGTGGACCTTGCAAACTCGACTGCGCTTCGCGCTAGCAGGCGTGTCGATCCGCGGGGAGAACGGACGATTGGCGTGGTGACGAAGATGGATCTTGTGGACCCAGCGCGAGGCGCTGCGATGCTCAATGACAAAAACTACCCATTGAGACTTGGTTACGTAGGCGTCGTCTGTAAGATTCCGCAGACATCTGGACTCTTCACAAGGGGAGGTGGAAACATCACGACTGCTATCACCAAGTCGGAGAACACATTCTTCTCGGCTCACCCAGCAGCATTTGGAGCAGAATCAGAAGTCACCGTAGGCACGTCGAATCTGAGACAGAAGTTAATGCATGTCCTCGAGCAGACAATGGCTGCAAGTCTGGCTGGAACCAGCGTTGCCATTCAGCAAGAGCTCGCCGAGGCCACGTACGAGTTCAAGGTTCAGTATAATGATCGTCCTTTGAGCGCTGAATCCTACCTCGCCGAAAGCCTCGACGCGTTCAAGCACTCCTTCAAGGGCTTCAGCGAGCAATTCGGCAGGCAAGAAGTGCGTCGACTGCTGAAGCAGGAAATCGATCAGCAAGTCTTGAATATGCTGGCCTCGAGATACTGGAATAAGCCATTTGAGGATCTAGCCGTTCCTCTACCAGAGGCAGGGTCACTAAAGGACTTGCCAACTTCAGATCCCGAGAATCCGATATGGCAAGTCAAGCTTGACGCCTCGTCATCAGCACTCACAAAGCTCGGCATCGGGAGACTAGCCACTGGCGTTGTCGCATCTGCCCTTGTTAGTCGCATCGATCAGCTCATCTCGAATTCATCGTTTGCTGCGCATCCATTCGCGCGCCAAGCAATCACTGAAGCATCCTCGGCCATACTGAAAGATCTGTCTTACGATACCGCAGATGAGCTTGAGATATGCATAAAACCTTACAAGTTCCGCATCGACGTTACTCCGGCGGATTGGGCACAAGGGCGACAGAATGTGACGGCAGTTCTCAAAGAAGAGCTGCGAACATGTAAGATCGCATTTCAAGTCGTCGAGAATGAGGTCGGAGGCAAGAAGAAGCTCCGAGATGTCATCACCTTCATCGATAAAGTCAGGAGAGGGGACATCGTGCTAGAGGGCGACGGCGCCGGCGGTGCTGGAGGGTTCAGTGCTGCACTGCTCTCGATAGGTCAGTCCAGACACAGTCCCTAATTGCTCCACTGATAACGGCGTCGTAGGTCGAGAGGCCGTCTTTTTGCGAGATCGCCTGGACATACTGGATTTACGGCTCAAGGCGATTCAATCACGACAATGCAACAACCTCAAGAACAAATACTACTGCCCAGAGATATTCCTGGACGCAGTTGCGGACAAGCTCACCTCGACTGCCGACCTTTTCCTGGATGCGGAGTTGCTCTCCAAGTTCTACTATTTGGTGAGAGTCAATGGTCCTAGTTGATACGTTTGTTAACCATGATTAGCTTCCACGAGAACTCGACGCCAGACTAGGACGCAACCTCTCCGCGACTGACATGGAGCGATTTGCGAGAGAGGATCCGAAAATTAGGAGGCATCTGGATGTCGTCAAACGAAAGGGAAATGCTTGAGCAGGTTCTCAAGGAGATTGAAGGTCTTCGCATCCTAGGCGAACGAGAACGAAGGTACACGAACAAGGCGACGCAAACGACTCAAGCAGGAAGGCGGAAAGGGGTTGGCGCCTGTTTTGAGCGATTCGAAGGCGTTGCGGCGCAAGGTTCCAAGAGATACCAAATGTCCCGGGGAGGCATCATTATACCACTCTGTAGGCATCATGCCATTCATGAACTGCGTCTTTGAACTCGATGGACATTATTCTTTCTGATTACTGAACCTGGTGAGACGGCCAAGCATGGATCTTGTATGATGTCAATGCACTTCGCGTGACGATCGTTCTTGACCACATCGACCTCACCACCCGATAACGATATTATACTCAGGAACAGGACTGCGATCTGGCATGTTTGAGGCAATAGATGGCAGCCTCTCCCTTACAATCTCCGTCCAAGAAGCGTAAACCTTCTATTACTACGCCGCAGAAACCTCGCCCTGTTTCGCCAGAACTCGGCCGACGCGTGCAGAAAGAGCTGGGCACAATCGTCTCGCCCAGCGGCAAGAGGAGGAAGCTCACAGCCACGCCAATAGCTCAGGACCGCCACCCCACAGCCTCCGCATCTCCACGCTCGCCACCAGTGGCACCTCTCACGCTCGCAAGCATGTATCACTTCCCGACTTCCACGAGCAATGGCAAGACGGTAATCGACCTCTCTCGAAGTCCGCCGCCGAAACTGGCACGTTTCGGCAATGGGGCTTCGAGTCTGGACCACGGAAATTGGTGGTGAAGAACCTACGCACACGCACAAGTTCGGATTCGGAAGGATACAGCAGGAGGAGCCTGGCTGATCTAGACGCGGCTCTAACGGCCATCTTCGCGAAGCAGACACCAGCTTTGTCCAATGAGGAACTATATCGAGAGTCGGAGAACCTATGTAAGCTTGGAAAGGCACAGGAGCTGGCTGTGAAGCTGTTTCAGCGGTGCGAGGAGCACGTCAATACGTCTATCCTGCAGCCGCTGTTGGGGAAAGTACAAGGGAGCGATATGGAGGTTCTCGATTCGGTGCTTGACGCTTGGTCGATTTGGCAGAAGCAATCGATCACCATCAGGTCAATCTTCTTCTACCTGGATCGAGCGTACCTTCTACAAGCACAAAAGCCGTCGATCAAAGAACGAACCGTGGGGCAATTTAGGAGTCAGGTCTTCCAGCACGCTTCTCTGCAAGGCAGATGTATCAGCGGCGCCTGTCAACTGCTGCAAACGACAAGAGACGGAGATGCTGCAGCCGCCACAATCTTCACCAAAGCCGTGTCAATGTTGCACGACCTTACAGTCTACACGTCCGATTTTGAGCCTCGGATGCTTGAAAAGTCGCAGACATTCATACAAGAATGGTCAGAATCAGAATGCAGGCAGCGAAAGCTGCCAGATTACGTTGCGAGATCAGTGGAGCTCATAGACGCGGAGATGAAGCGGTGTGAAGCATTCAATCTGGACTCAACCACGAAGAGAGCACTCCTAACACTGCTTGAGCACCACATAGTGGAGAGGAGAGAAGCAGATCTAGGCATGTCGATTGATCGTTCTGTCAGGACTCGCTAATGTTAAACAGTCAATGAAGACGCACTGGCCGACCTGCTCGACGAGAACAAAGTCAAGGACATCGCACAGCTGTTCGCGCTACTCCAGCGGCGACGACTCGGCGAGAAATTGCAGGAGCCGTTCACGAAATGGGTAGAAGACACGGGCACAGCCATCATCTTCGACGAGAAGAACGAGGACAAGATGGTGATACGGCTTTTGGGACCATCGGCGAAAATTGGACCACATTTGGCGATTCGCATTCGACACAAATGTCCAACTTGGAGTGGCGCTCAGAAATGCATTCTCAGTATTTATAAACAAGACGAACAAGAAAGCAACGACGACATGGGGCACAGATAACGCAAAACCGGGCGAGATGATTGCCAAATATGTCGATCAGCTCCTCCGGACCGGTGCGAAAGCAATATCCTCGAAATCTGCCATCAGTGACGCGAAAACGGCAGACGCGGTGAATGAAGAAGAGGACGCAGACGAGGACGCGAGAGACGAGGACGCACAACTCAACGATGAAATGGACCAAGTTCTTGATCTCTTCCGCTTCCTGTCTGGCAAGGCTGTCTTCGAGGCCTTCTACAAGAAAGATCTTGCGAGACGACTGCTCATGGGCCGGAGTGCCAGCGCCGATGCTGAGAGAAGTATGCTCACGAGGCTCAAGTCTGAGTGTGGAGCTGGTTTCACGCAGAACTTGGAGCAGATGTTCAAAGACATCGAGCTTGCTCGTGAAGAAATGAGTGCTTACAAAACGCGCATGCAGCACGCCAACCAGCAAGCCTCGATTGACCTTAGCGTCAACATACTGTCTGCTGCCGCTTGGCCCACATACCCTGACGTTCCCGTTGCCATTCCTCCAGACATACAAAAGGTCATCAACGACTTCGAAAAGCATTATCAGTCGGCTCATAGCGGACGGAAGCTGCACTGGAAGCATGCACTCGCACACTGCCAAATGCGCGCCAACTTCCCTCGAGGCAATAAGGAGGTCGTAGTCAGCTCTTTCCAAGCCATCGTGCTGCTGCTCTTCAACCGGGTAAAGATTGATGAGCACTTGACTTATCAACACATCAAGGCTGAGACAGGACTGTGTAAGTGAACTTTCCTCTGCTCCACCCTGCCCTTGGGGTCCTTATGCTAAGACCATGCAGCGGAAGCGGAGGTCAAGCGTACGCTGCAGTCTCTGGCTTGCGCCAAGTTGCGGCCACTTACGAAGCATCCCAAAGGCCGTGATATTGACGACACAGACACTTTCACCATCAATGCCAATTTTCACAACGAGAAGTACCGCATCAAGTTCAACACCATTCAGTTGAAAGAGACGAAAGAGGAGAACAAAGAAAACGCACGAGCGTGTAGCTGCAGATCGGCAATACGAAACACAAGCGGCAATTGTGCGAATCATGAAGACGAAGAAGACGATCAAGCATGCGCAGCTTGTGGCAGAAGTGATTGAGGCGACCAAGAGCAGAGGCAACCTGCAACCCGCAGAAATCAAGAAAAACATTGACAAGTAGGATCCTTCATTGTGTGCGCGGATTCGTGGCTAACTTCAAGGCAGACTCATCGAAAAGGAATACATGGAGCGAGAAGAGGGCAATTCGTATAGCTACCTTGCCTAGAATCCGCATCAACGTCCGACAGTCTCAAGTCTCGAGCAATTCTCGGGTATCTCGCAGTCTAGTCAACTCCATCGTCACGTTCGGCACCGTGCAGATTGAGCTATACAATCTCTGGCGCCACAATTCATCCTCGCCGTGCCAGCTTTCCTGCTCGATCGGATCCTCGGATTCCATTAGACGCTGCAGCCACTTCACCACTTCAGCATCACAATCGCCCATCACTCTGGCGCGGGTGACGTTTCTGACATTGCGAAATCTCATGAGAACGGCACAGTCGGCGCCCCTGAAGACAGTCTGATGACACCAGATGGTCAATGACTTGGCACCGGTGAAGACTTTCGCCGCAGTGGCCGTGCCGAAGCGTGCATCGCAGTCGAGCCGGGACGCCGATATGCCAGTGTCGGACGAGATGCTGCCAAGGCTGCGAGATCAGGGGCCGCGCATAACGTAGAGGTGAGTAGTCGCATAGGCGCGTTGCGAGACGGATCAATCCAGACGCAGAGCCGTGCCATGCCGTCGAGGAGGTCTGGATGTGCCATGAAAGAACAAGTCTCATACACGCGAGCTATGGCTTCGTCGGCCATTGGTGGCATGTGAAGACGAAGCTGAAGTCCACTTGGCTGTGGCTGTGGTATCTTGCGGCAAGAACATAGTCGTAAATCATGAAGCGAATCTCCATGGGATGCCCAGTAAGTGGGCCTGGTCGTACTCGGTCATCTCTTGTGCTTTGCTCCTTTCAATGCTTGTTCTCCAAAGTGATGGATCTCAACACGTCCCCGAAGGTCTCGCGACTATCTGATAAGGCGAGTGGAGTTCGCCATTGCGCCAAGAAACGCCTAGGACCAAAAGATTTGTTCCCAACTTCGCCTTGACATCTGATTCATAGATATCAATCCGACTTCGTGAATACAGGATGCTGTGCGCATGTGAGTGACTATGCGCGCCAGCATACACAATACTGATAGCTTCAATAGTATCCGGCGAGACGCCGCAAGTGCCGGTCGCGTCCAAGAAAAGCGGCATGTCCTGCGCGTCGCGATGCGCCCCCGACGAATGCTAACGTGGTCCAGGCCTGGTCTACGAGAAGAGATTGATCGAAGCATACATATCAGAACATGGGCGGGAGCCGAGCACTGGAGCGGAGTTGGATGTCGAGGATCTCGTCGACCTGAAGACTGCGCGGACAGTGAAGCCTAGACCGCCCACACTCACTTCTATACCTTCCCTGCTCTCCGTCTTTCAGAATGAATGGGACGCGCTGGCGCTGGAAAGCTACGAGCTGAAACAGTCGTTTTGCAATTAAGGCAGGAGCTGAGCAATGCGCTCTACAGCAACGATGCGGCGATCAGGACTATCAGCAGGCTTACAAGAGAGCGGGATGAAGCACGATCTGCACTGGCGAAGGTGTCCATCGGCGACAGAGCTGCCACAAATGGTGGATCTGATGCCATGGAGATTGATGGCAGTGCGCTGCCTGCAGGTCTTGCGGCGAAAGTGGATGCTACACAGGAACAGTACGTCAATCTCGAGAAGCGAAGTATTGCGCATGCACTGACAATTTTCAGGCTATCGAAGACAAGACGAAAGAGGACCAATACCGGAGGATTGGGCCTCGGTCCAGGACCTGCAGTCTATGGTCGCAAAGTCCAGCACGCCTGCGGTCCATGCTTCAAGCCATGCTTTGGCT
>JAQQXO010000315.1:0-37048 GCA_029852735.1 Persea americana
AGAAGTCACAAAGGTTTTAGCAGCTTTGGCGGGGGCCGCGCACGAGTTTGTACCGCCAGAGATCCTTGCGCCATGCATCAAGAAGGTTGCCAATGAATTTGTCACTTCTGGAGTTAGCGCTGAAGTAGTGTGCGTGGGCATCAACACGATCCGGGAAATTTGCAGCCGAAATCCACTCTCTATTGATGCTACTTTACTGCAAGACCTGACCGAGTATCGTGGCTCAAAAGACAAGAGTGTGTCGATCGCATCCAGATCGCTGATCACGCTATATCGTGAGGTGGCACCGGAGATGCTGAACAAAAAGGGATCGCGGTCGTGAAGTCACAATGAGTCTCGCTGCCGGTCACAAGTCTACAGTTCAATTCGGAGTGGAGCGCAATGTAAAGCGCGGCATAGACGGCCTAGACCTGCTTGAGCAGGAGCTAGCACAGCAAGATGATGCTAGCGACGAAGCAGAAGACGAGAACAAGGGCTGGGATAACTTCGAGATTGACGAGGAATCGAGTGAAGACGACATCGGCTGGATCAATGTCGAATCAGATGGCGAGGAGATCGAGTTCAGTGATTCCGACGATGACAAGCCTGCGCCGTCTGCGCCGCCTCCGAAACCTATCGAGACCAGTATTGCCACTACAAGGATTCTCACTCCTGCTGATTTCAAGCGATTGGCCGAACTCAAAGCAGAGGCGCCCACGAAACAGACCCCACCACGCGCAGAATCTCAAACGCACAGCAGAGACCGACGACGTTGTTGATGAGCTCACTATACAAGGTCCAAAGAAAAAGGCTAAGCAGGAACTAGAGGAACGTTTGGCGAGTATAGCAGAGGGCAGGAAAGATCGCGCCAAGTTTGGCTCCCACAAGAACAACCGTGGCGAGGAGGGCCGTTCAACGACAAACAAAGAGAAATCAAAGAAGAAGAATTTCTTGATGGTGAAGCAGAAGCGATCTATTCAAGGCAAAGGAACCCGTAAGTTGACGATAAAACGGAAAGAGCTTAAAGCGCATGTAGAGCGAGGACGCCGGGGCGGCAAGCGAGGTAACAGATGAGCCATGATTAATGATATAGAGTAGATGAATAGACTGATGAGTGTATATACGTACCAGACTGCAAGCACCTTCTGTTATGTCTCTTCTACTGGTAGGAGTAGACCAAAGATCACTGGTTCTGATCCTGATCGGTAGAAGTGGAAGTGGAAGTGGATCTCCCTCCACCAATTAAAATTAGAGTAGAAAGTGGAAATCATTCATTCACTCCATTCACTCATTCACCGATACTCGCTACGAACGAACTTCCTACCTCAGAGACTGGGAAACCCATAGCAATAGTGTAATGCAATAGCAGGAGACACTCGCAACATGGTCCTGGGCTCAGGAGGTCGTGCAAACGACAGTCCTTCCTCCTCCTCTTTCAGCCATGGAAACACTTCTTTCTCCAACGGCGTCATATCAGCAACAGCTTCATCTGTGTCATCATCTCCGAATATGATGCTCAACCCGGATGCGACGATAGAGCAGCTCTTGCAGGAGAAGATGAGCCTCCAGACACAGAACGCACAGCTCTGGCGCCTAGTTGATAAACAGCGCGCAATGTAGGTTGCTTAGAGAGAGCTCGCTAATGCCAGGATACTTGGTTTGCAACGGGATCTAGAGAAGGCAACACGACCCGTCTCGTCCCGATAACAAGAATGGCCCCTCTATAGATCTGAACGCTAGCGAGACACTGTCGCAACGCAGTGCAAACACCAACGACGCCAGCGACTCCCTACTTTGACAAGGAGAAGCAAGTCGAGACTGACGAAGCGCCTATCAAGAGTCCGCTTCGCGGCTCTGCAGCGATAACGTATGAGCGGCCCTTCCTTGGTAGATCCCAAGGACCTCAGATCCGTCGATACTCGTGCATACGACGGTCAAGCTGCTCCCATGTCACCAGCACTATCCGTTCGCATGCAGCAAATATCGCTTGGCCCAAATTCACCACATCTATCCACTTCGTCTTCGCAATACTTTGAAGATGGCGTCGAGCGGGCTAATGTGCCTCGTAGAGAGCGTGTGCGAACCTCGTCGCAGAAGAGCTCCACGACAATTTCGTCCCCCGTAATTCCGTTGGGCACGGACACCAGCAATCTAGACGAAGTAGAAGCTAAAACTGCGCCGGTCCCAACGCGGATGCAGCCCGTCAATGAAGCCGTGCCTTCCAGCCGTAACAGTAAAGTTGACGGAGGGCCCTCTCGCTGATATTGCTGATCCGTACTACTCTTCGTCCTCCACGTTCTTACCCTTACCTGCCAAATCCGATAAACGACTTTCTTACTCACAAAGGGCGTCGACGCCTATCGTCATGTCTCCCAGTCGGAGTATGAATCGATCTCCTGCTTCCTTATATGAGAGCGACACGCGAACACCGGAGCGGAATGGTGTCTAGCCCCAGCAGCAGAATTCTTTCCAACCCCTGAACGTCACGTCTGGCAGGAAGTTTCTCCGGAAAAACCATCAACGTCAAACCAAAAATCACCTCCTCATGCTGGAACCACGGTCCGTCAAGATACGTACCGCTACGGTGAAATTACACCGGAACTTTTAAATTCTTATTTCTGTATATTTAGTCGCTAGTAAAGTCGTTGGAGACAGCGCAAACCACACAGTACAAGCATGGATCATATTGGGCATCTTCAACCAAAGACATGAAACAGCTTCATCTGGTGCGTAAGTCGAATCAGGCACTTAGCGACCTCGAAGAGAACCTTGAAAACTCGCATCGGTTTGAGCTTACCGGGCCGTGCAGCTTTTGAGTCATCGAACCCCCAGCATCATCAACTCACGCCGTGCCACAGTCGATCTTTGGTTTCAGAAACAGCAAGCTCAGCTTCTAATGCAGGCTCGTTCTGAAGGTGCACGTATATTCTGCCAATTCTTATCCCACGGATGTCTGGGCGGAACCCGAAGAGCGCGAACAACTACGTCCTACAACTCGTCGTTTCAGAGTCTACTAAATTCGCTCAATACGGTGAATACCGCAGCCAATACCACATACTCAATGAGTAAAACCTCACGGAAAGAAGGCTTCCTTTCGGAACGAGGAAAGAACTTTGGCGGTTGGAAATCTCGCTTCTTTGTGCTGGACGGTGGCAATGTAAAGTACTACGAATGTCCGAACGGAGTGCATCTCGGTACTATAATGTTGGGTCAAGCACAGATCGGGCGGCAACAGAGTTATGGCGATGTCAACACAGTAGACAAAAACGACTCCTTTCAGCATGCCTTTCTGATCCTGGAGCCAAAGAAGAAGAACGCTCACAACTATGTCAGACATGTACTATGCGCAAAAAGTGATGAGAGCGTGATGACTGGATACGTGCGCTATTGCCCTACATTGGTACCGATCTTCCCGATTCAGATCCGGAGCCGGAGAAGAAGAGTGATTTTTCTGCTATCGGCTACGGGGAAACTGTTGCCGGACGACAGCCATCTTTTGATTCTAGACACCAACGCAACGACTCTGATCAGAGCCGCAATATTCCAATATCCGGACCTTTAAATGGTGCGCCTATAGACCCCACTTCGCCTTGGGGTCCAGAGAAAGAAAAAGAGAAAGAGAAGGAAAAGAAGAAGAAGAAATTCTGGGCTTTCGGGAAGGACAAAACCGAGCAACCTCAACGTGAAGTCGTTAGATCGCCATCCGACCCAGATCTTTCATTCCAGTCGACCACTATATTCGGAGCTAGTCTTGTGGATGCCCTGCAAATGTCGGCACCAGGGGCAGTGCCAGTGGCTGTTCCCTCCATCGTATATCGCTGCATCGAATTTCTCGATGCAAAGCATGCCGAGCGAGAAGAGGGTATCTATCGACTATCAGGCAGCAATACCGTCATCAAAGCACTCAAAGATCGATTCAATCACGATGAAGACCTGAATTTACTCGCGACCGATGAGTATTTTGATGTGCACGCCATCGCAGGACTTCTTAAGTTGTATCTGCGAGAACTGCCTTCGAGCATACTGACTCGTGATCTACAACGCGACTTTTTGGATGTCAGCGAAATGCCAGAGGGACAAGCCCGCATGGTCACTCTACGCACTATGGTAGCTTCCTTGCCTCCTGAAAACTTCGAACTTCTCAAAATCTTGTCACGGCATTTGCGTAACATAGTCAACCACTCTGACATCAACAAGATGAGCCTGCGAAACGTCGGTATAGTCTTCAGCCCGACTCTCAACATCCAGCAAGCGTCTTCTCACTTTTCATCGCTGAGTACGAGACTATCTTCGGTCTCAGTGACGGTGAAGGATTCACCACACAATCACAAGATCTTCATCGTCGCAAGATGATCAAGAACACTCAGGCGGAGAATATGCGACAGGACATCCCATCACCGGTCGCAGAATTTGCTACATATGGCTTTTCATTCACAATTTCATTTTGACGAGCCCTTGCCAAGCTCATAACAATAATAACAACTCAGCTGATGCGCTTGCGATTGTAAATAGAATAAATCAACTTCTCCACATTCTTCTGCTCCACACTTTACTTGTACTCAGCAACCGCAATGAAGTCCATGACTGTGCTGTACTCTCGTATCAAGTCGAGAACACACCCTTATGCTCATTTCGGCATTATATCTCTCAATAGACCATCTGCACGAAACGCATTGTCTGTCAATCTTGTAGAGACATTAGCTGCGATCATAAAAGACATCGAGAAAGATGACTCGATACGCGCAATCATCCTCAACAGCACTTCGAATGCATTTTGTGCCGGTGCAGACCTTGTCGAGCGTCGATCCATGTCATCTGCTGAAGTGTCCAACTTTCTATCACTCATGAGACGAACCTTCACCGCACTCGAGAATGCTGCAATGCCCACAATTTCAGTCATTGAAGGACATGCACTTGGAGGAGGTCTGGAGCTGTCGTTATGTACCGACTTGCGTATTCTCGGTGGTCAAGCCAAAGTGGGCCTGCCAGAGACAAGATTGGGTATCATTCCCGGTGCGGGAGGCACACAACGCTTGGCTAAACTCATTGGACCGTCAAAGACAAAAGACCCTCGTTTTCGCAGCACGTATCATTGATGCGAAAACAGCTGATGTGTTGGGAATAGGACGGTTCTCGGCTAGTCCGTTGGAAACGGCATTCGAGATATGCGAGGAGTATGTTACTCAATCACCAATTGCCCAGAGACTGGCCAAGATGGCAATCATGAAGCATTCTGCATCACTCGAAGAGGGTCTAGACTACGAACGCCAATTATATAATGAGTGCATCAAGTCTCCAGACCGCGACGAAGGATTGCTTGCCTTCAAGGAAAAACGACCGCCAGTGTATGGCGTGCCAAACAAGGCTAAGCTGTGAGGAATGCTCTGACGTGGACCATCATCTCGTCCTGGGCCGCTTCAGAGTCAACCTTATGGTTGGCTCCCGTTATGGCGACAACCTTGACAGAGGGACTCGCCCATGCTTGACTCTGCCACGCATTGCTCGGCACAAATTCGTCTTTCTCTCCAAGTATACATAACGTTGGAGTCGAAGTGAACTTCCAGTGGCCGAGATCTGAGGAGAAGTAGTCGTCGTCCCCGCCCTTCTTCGCGATCGACAGCCACCGGTAAGATGTCATGGGGATATCAAACGCTTCATCGACGTCACGTAGCACATTCCGGTCGATAAGTGCATCGGGCTCTACTGCCTGCGCAATTGCAGTCGCTCTTTGTATCGCATCATGCGAACAGGTCATGAACATACCCTCGCGATCGGATACTGGAGCTTGTAGTATAGCTACGCTGATGCGTGCAAAATGAGCATGGTCTACCTGGGTATTGAGCACTTCCATGACATCTTGGCAGCCAGTAGAGTGGCCCCCATAGCGTTATGCTTGTATAGTCTTTCGCCAGGTAACTCACTGCATTAATTATCTCCTCTGCATCTTGTCTGAGTGTTGCTACACCCCACTGATTGTATGACGATGAAAGCAAGATCTGTGCGACGCTATACCCTGGCAATCCAAGCAGCTTTTCGATGTACGGCAAGGCGAGAAGCCCATCTCCCATGCCGCCGATACATAGGATGATCCTGCTTTGTCCGGGACGACTTATGAAGAGCGGTCTCGGTGGAGCGTGCTGATACAGCTGGAGATCACCCAGCATATGTGGTATATAAACGATGAGAAATAATGTGCTTCATCTGCGGCCATACCTCGATGAAAGCACTGCTTCCCGTCCGATCACAAGTAAAGCATCGAAGGGCTCACTTAGTACTATCGTGGGAGACCAGATGGGAATCGTGGGTGCTGCAGTTCTCTTCTTTTTGCCTTTTTCGATGTGTATCATATCCTCTGTCGGCCTTCCAGGCTCGAGTATAGATGTCGCATTCACTCAATTACGTTATGGGTATACGTGTTCACGAGCATCGGTATCCACGAATTCAATTGAATCACAAAATGTCTCTGCCACTCGGCTATACCGCAGCTTCGGCGCCTTGATTTTGGGACAATGTCACTCCATGGTACCGAACGACAAGCTCTGAGACATGTCAAAGCGACACTGACAATATGGAGGACAACATGGAGCACCTAGCCCTTCGCGATGATGAACGCCAAAGACGTGAGCAGGGGGTAGTTCTATGAAGGCCTCGAGCGCTATGTTCGCAGACAACGTGGGTGGGCTATGATTAGCAGTTTTCCAAATGCCGGAGAAAATTCCGTCCGAAGTCTTAAAACTTGACAGCAGATCCATCAGCAAGGAGCAAGTATAGGTAGACACATACACATGCCCTTCACGTCATGAAGGAGGAATGTACTCCTAATAGGGAAAAGTATCGAGGATCCACAAGGCTGGTTGGTATGCACGGATCGTGTGGGTACACTTTGCCTTGGGAAGTGCTGTCGACAATGGCATTGAAGGGCTACCGTGCTGGAGGCGCATTGATTTGATCATCTATGCATATGCCTCCAAAGGAGAAAATCACGCACAGCTGAGATGCCCGTCGTCACAGAGAATCATCTCCGACCAGATGTACCACAGTGTAGAGATTACATGATCTGTTGGACTAGAAGATTACCCCTCCTCTGCTATCTGGATTGCCAAGAGCTTGCTCGCAAAGCTGTTTTGTCTCGGAGTATTTGGCATCTGGATCTACAGCCACCATCACCATCTGGCTGCTCATCTCCCGGCCTCCGCTCCAATCATCGCGTCGAAGAGAGCAGGAAGCGAGGTTGACGTCGACGCCGAACCGCAGGGTGACACAAACCACTCAATGACACAGGCTGGACCTGCGCCAGGGAAGACAACCTTTCACAAACTGCCATTAAGGATGTACGGCGAGGCATCGGAGGAGATTGTGCATAAGATGACGCCGGGCCCCCATCTTACAACGTACTTCAGTCGTCTTCCCTTCTCTCAACAAAGCACCATCACCAACAAGATGGTCTTCACACTCGCTCTCGGACTACTCAGTCTTGTGGATGCCAAGGCTCTCGTCAAGCGAGCTGGCACCACAGTATCCACCAGCGTACGAAATTCGGGCCTCGCTGCGAACATCGGTACTGTTGGATCGACCACCACCGTGAATGCCGGCGTCACGGAATGGCTCTCAGGTGCAGGCCCACACAACATCTTTGGTAATGTCAACAACTATGGAAACATCATCCTCAGTCAGACTGACAGCTTTCTGCCCGTTGTTCCTGGCATGGCCTCTGCCTGGACCCTTGACGGGATCCGACGGAAATTTGCAGAACAATGCAGGTGCATCGATCCTCCTGAACGATGTCAGCTCCTCTGGACTCTCATCGGCTGTGTATGCCTGGAATCTCGCAAGTTTCTCCAATGCTGGTACTATTCAGTGGTGTGCTCGTGGAGATGCCTTGACCGTCGGTAGCTCTTACAACCTGATCTGCCCAGGGCGACTGCACTAACAATGGTCTTATTGTCTTTGAACAGGTCAACAAACAACTACGGCGTCACGAACAAGTGGGCTAATGCTATTCAGACTCCCGAGTACCACTTCTGGTAGCAACATCTACAACAACGGAGGTTTCTTGATGAGACAACAAAGAGTTGACTTTGTTCAGAACTTCCTTGGTAATGGTTGTTACATGATCGGCAACAATGCCCATCATGTACCTCGAAGACGGTGCAGGCATCTTCCAGAACCCGGGCTATGCATCCCCTTTCAGTGGCCAGTCCATCTCTTTCCTCGATAGCACCGGTATCCTGCACATGGACACTCAAGTCTACTCACACAACTCGAACTTTGGTGCTCAGATTTACGGCTTCGGAAATGGCAACATGCTTGAATTCCTTGATATCATTTCATCTTTCACCTACAGCGCATCGGCAGGTGCTCTGACTGTCAAGTTTCTCACTGGAAACTCTGTCGTTCTCAAGATTGGTACTGGTTACCTGGCCGCTGGCTTCAAGCAAAAGACATCCTCTACATTCTATAACCTCCTCGGTTACAACGCCATCTACTACTCCGGAGCTGCTCCATCAGGTGCTTCAGCTGGCTCTGCTCCGTCACAATGCCAGCTTACTGCGCCGATCTGCTCATCGTTGTCGAACTACCAAATTCCTGCGGCAGTCTCGTCCACCCAGACTGTCGTGGGCCCAGCAACTGGTTCGACCACGTCTTCTGGTGTGCTTGTTGTCACAGTCACGCCAACTACTACCTTCACTGTCACTGGTCCGGCCACTGGACTCACTACTAGCGGTCAAGCAGTCTACACAACTGTTCAGCAACAGATTACCAAGACTGTCACCGTTGTCGGACCTGTTGCTGGCAGCTCTACCTCATCTGGCATTCTATACACGACCGCAACACCAACAACGACCTCAACAGTCACCGGACCTGCTACTGGACTTTCGACCTCTGGTCAGGTCGTAGTCACCACTGTCCTGCCTGTCATTTCTCAGACCGTGACTGTAGTTGGGCCAGTTGCTGGCAGTACCACTTCGTCAGGCACTTTGATCGTCACCGCCCACGCCGACGACCACGATCACAGCTACTGGACCAGTGACCGGCTTGACTACTACAGGCTTCACGGTCATCACGACTGCACTTCCGGCTGCATCGCCAATCACCAAGACAACCACCATCGCTGGACCGGTAACTGGATCAACTACATCGTCGGGTGTGCTTATTATCACTGCTCTGCCTACCACGACCATCACAACGACTGGCCCAGTCACCGGCATCTCGACATCTGGCTTGGCAGTCATCACTACTGCTCTGCCTATCGCCAACCAGGTCACTCTTACAACCACTATCGCCGGACCAGTTCCTGGCACTACCACTTCCTCGGGAGTGGTGGTCATCACTGCCAAGCCAACGACTACTGTCACCGCTACTGGACCAGTCACCGGATTGACCACAACTGGTTTGACTGTGATCACGACTGTCACACCTGTCAATCTAGTCACCTTTACAACTACTCAGGTTGGACCAAGCGCTGGATCGACCATCTCGTCCGGAGTTCTGATCATCACAGCCACCCCGACGACCACAGTCACCGTCACTGGACCTGCAACTGGACTCACGACCACTGGCTTCACTGTTATCACCACAGCTACTGCTGGGCCAGTCAACCCAACCACCACTTCATACACTAGCGGCGCAGTCGCAGGAACTACTACCAGTGGTGCAGTCGTTGTCGTCACCACGACTGTGAGCCCAGCAGGTCCTTCTACGACCATCTACACAAGCGGGTGCTGTCGCCGGAAACCACCACCGTGGGAAACGTCGTTGTCGTTACGACCACTGCCAATGCTGTCTTACCTTCCACTACCTCATACACTACTGGTCCAGCTGCAGGTACAACTTCCAGTGGAGGAGTCGTAGTGATTACCACTACTGTCGCCACCAGCTGCCGGTTATTCTACAACTTCATACACTAGCGGACCTGTCGCAGGAACCTCCATCAACGGTGGAGTCGTTGTCATTACTACTACTAACGCCATCGCACCAACAGCTACCTCTTACACTAGCGGTGCTGTAGCTGGAACTACCACCTCCGGTGAAATTGTCGTCATAACCACGACTGCGGCAGCCGCTGGCACACCAACTACTACGTCTTACACCACTGGACCTATGGCAGGATCCACGACCAGCAGTGGTGTCCTGATTGTCACCACTCTCGCTAGCTCTACTTCCAGCGGCGTTCCATGTGTCACTCCCACACAAGTTGCTATTGACGTTCCAGGCTACACACAAGAATGGTCAGGTCTTACTGCAGCTGCCGACGGTGCCGGATACCTTGCTGTTTCCATATTCCAGGTCTACGATGTTGCTTCATGTGCCGCTGCATGTTCGTCTTCCAGTGTCTGTGTCTTCTTCAACATCTACCAGGAGCAATTAGGATGCAACTCGTACGACTACGTTTGTGTTCAATGGGCACAGGACAAGCCAGTCTCGCAGGCAACCAATTCTGTCAATGGTGGACGACCAATCTCCTACAGTGCTGGATACTTCAAGAACTCGACTGGCTCAAGCTCTTCCTCTGCTGGAAGCACCTCAGCAGCCTCCAGCACTGCCAGCTCAGGATCGTCAAGCGCAAACGCTGGATCCAACACTGTCTCTGCTAGCACGAACACGGCTGTCATCGGCACTGCTACTGCGACAACAGCAGCCAGCTCTACCAGCGCAGCCCAGACCGGATGCCCAGCAGTAACCTCAAGCACACCTACAGGATACAGCCTCGAATGGAACGGCCAGACTGCTGCCGCCAACTGCGCTGGATATATCTACTCGTACGTCATGCCCGACTATGATGCAGCCTCTTGTGCTGCTACTTGCACCAGCGAGAGCAACTGTGTCTTCTTCAACATCTACCAGGACCTGGTCAATGGGGCTTATGAGAATGTATGTGTCACTTGGTCCCAAGATCAACCCTTCTCGAGCTGCGGAACAAATACTTACAACAATGGCAAGCCAATCTGCAACTCTAACGGATACTCCAAGAGTGGTTCGGGCTCTGTCTCAAGCACTAATACTGCATCATCCACTGGCGCAGCAACTGGCAATCCAGGTACTCTTCCTGTTCAGACTGGAACGTCGACCAACACAGGTGCATCATCTGGAGCAGTTACCAGCACAACAGCCGCATCAGCTACTTCTAGCCCAAGTGGATATACTCTCGAGTGGACTAGCGCCAACGCAGCTACTGGATCTGGATACATCTCCTACTCGCACATTCCGAGCTACGATGCTGGCACTTGTGCCGCTCAGTGTGACGCCAACTCTGCATGCGTCTTCTTCGACATGTACCAAGAGACTGACTCCGCTGGTAACGTTCTCTATACTTGTGTCCTTTGGTCTCAAGACAAACCAGTCAGCACTGCTACAAACTCTGGGTCCGGCGGATCTACATTCAGTAACGCCCAGGGATGGGTCAAGAACTCTTCCTCTTCCACGTCATCAGCCGCTGGATCAGCCGATTTAACAGCAACTGGTACAGGAGCAACGTCCTCTGGTACTGCATCGGCCACCGCTACCAGCGCCAACACCGCGACGGGAACTGTTGGAACCGCAACGTCAACTGCAACCTCACCAGCAGTCACCGGATACACACTCGAATGGTCCAATCAACCGGGTGCAGCTACTTGCCAGGGCTACCTGAGCGCATACGTTCTAGCGTCTCGCAATCCAACCGCATGTGCTGCTTCTTGCTCGAACGATTCACGATGCATATTCTTCAATATTTACGATGAAGCTACTTCTCCAACGACTACGGATACCGTCTGTGCGCTATGGTCTCAGGATCAAGCGGTCACTTGTGCGTCAAACTCTTATAATGGAGGCAAACAGGTGAGTGGATCGGATGGATATTTGTTGTCATCGTACGCTTCTGCTTCTTCTTCTTCTGCGACGTCGTCACTTGGTCCAGCGTCGACGTGTGCTTGTAGCGCATGAAAAAATTTATAGATTAGACTAATTTCATCCACTGCATTCTATCGACATCTTCACGTTATACCAGTATTCTATCGAGTAATTGCCAGAAATGGTATTCGAGATTGATGACTTGCTGTCAATTACAAAGACATGTCAGTGCTGAGTCTTGCCCTGCTAAGTCTTACACTCGTCCGGGCCAGCGTCGAGAATGACCCAGACCATCCGAGTTGGCTTATCGTCAAGGACGAGCGAATGATCAAAGTCTGTACTGGTCCAGACGCGGATCCTAATCAAGTCATCATCGGAACTTCCACCGCAAAGGTCTGTCAGGACATTTACAACGACTGGGAGATGTTGGATGACCTTCACGGACAGACCGAATTGTCAGGAACCTCTGTAGCGGCCAGAAAAGGTAGCTCGTCCGACTTTACGACAAAGTGTGTGACCCTGGGACATCCTTGTGCTCGTCTTCGGGAGGGAAAACAGAACCCGTGGAAGGTAGATTGTCCCAAGGATATGGAACCGGATTACAAGCAGTCAGGATCTCTGACTACGGGTGACTGTGTGCCAAAAAGAGAGACTAGCGGGTCTTTGGTGCAGTGTCAAGACGTTGATACAAGACAGAAAGGATCATCAGGATTTTTCGGATGCCTTGGCTGTTCCGGGTCGTAGACTTATACCTCGAGCTCTGATTTTGGTAGAGCGTAACGTGACTTTATCTTCTTGACGATTTGTACCGTGGCCAGGACGAATAGGGCAACAAAGAGTACGACACAAATGGAGAGTACACCGATGATGGCCAAGACTGGGTCGCTCATCGTCTCGCCTTCGACGGCTACGAGGTCCGAGACTGTCGAGCAGAGGAAGTAGATCTCATAGACGCACATCAGCATACATAGGAGCAGCAGCACAATCTGCACCGCCGAGTCGATACTGTTGTAAGGCATAACCTGCTCTTTGGTCGCTGCTAATCTGAGAGCCTTTTCGATGACGGAAGAGTTCTCAAGCTGCAAGGGCGCTTCCTTCGAGGTCTCGACATCATTTTGCTCTTTCAGAATGCGCCGAGAGCGATATGCTGCACCAGTCGTGAACCATGCCATGAGTTGAATCCAGATACACCAGTAGACGAATGTTGGAATAGAATCATCTGTGTAAAGCTCGAAGTTGAGTCCTCCGGGCGCAGACTCAACCTTTAGTGACCACATCTCCTGGTAGCGTGCGATGCAGATCAGAGTAATAGTGACGATCGAAGACCACCCTATGACTCTGACATACAATGGAGACGACTTTAAGAATGGCTCGCGAAAGATGACATAGAATGATGTCGGGACAAAGCGACCGAGATATGCAAGCAGACTGATCGAGCCAGCAAGCACACTTGCAGCGGCATAAGCGACTATCATCCCATGCTGCGACAAGGTCCATTCGTATATTGAGATGAAAGCACAGAACAGACTAACGGCGCCTACGAATGCAAATGAGGCGAGAAGTGGGTAAGTTCGTGGTGCTGCAGTGAGCACTCTGTTCTCGAGCCTGTTGATGGTGTTGAGCATGATGATAGTGGATTGTTGGAGTCACGGCAAAGGTTGCACCTTTATTGCCTGTCTCCGCGTGGGTTTCGGGAGTATTGTGCCGAGTGCAGATCTGTGGCAAATCGGGCTCCACTCAGTCAATTGACTTACCGGGTAAGAGTACGGGGGACCAGGGCCGAGCGCGCAATATGGGTATATACATCATAGAAAGTATCTCAGTGCATCTGCGGCCATACCTCGATGAAAGCACTGCTTCCCGTCCGATCAGCAAAGTTAAGCATCGAAGGGCTCACTTAGTACTATCGTGGGAGACCAGATGGGAATCGTGGGTGCTGCAGTTCTTTATTTTGGCCTCAAAGTCGACAACTGTCGTTCATAATGTACTATGTACTCTTTCCTGGCCTCATCAGACTTCCCGCCGTCGTTCAGAAGACAAACAAGCGGCATCCTCAAAAGTCGGGTTTGTGTGATACGCTCAGCCATTCATAGTATGGAGCACATTCGATAGGGTTCTGGCCTGCATGCTGCCATGGCAAAGCCTGATATTTTACTCTGTCTATGAAGACACAGTTTGCAGCGCAGACCACGAACTGAAATATGAAACTGTAGGCGTCATTGGGAGACAAATAACGTGGTGCAAACACAGCATGTCAATGTTGAATCAGTCAGGGGTCCTGAGTATCAAGCGTGCTACATATCTTGCAAAACACATATGCTCATCCCACTACTTATCGCCGCACTTTTAGTCGTGTCTGCTACAGGCAAGTCCTTTGACACTGTTAGCTTCACGGACACTCGTACCAGAACGGACCAGATTTGGGACAGTGACCCCTTGATAGGTAAATTTGCACCCCGCTGGCTAGTAGAGGGAAATCAGATTGCCTGTCAACCTTGGGCTGCGACTACATGGGACGGACTGGTCAGCGACGGAGCCAAATTGCCTCCCCCAGCAGAATTTGACGCCATCAAAGCTAAAAGATGTCTGGGCGCTCAAGGATGGATTTATGCAAGACGCTTTACCCCTGACGAGAATACCTTGGAGCTTTCCAATGGCCAAGTCGTCATCATTTACGCTTTGTACTTCCCAAGAAGTACAAAGACCTCGGGAGAAGTCGTTCTCAACCAGTGGTACTACATCTTTACCATTCTGCCCAACACGAGCGCAGCACATCCGAGTCAAGTCAGCTACTCCAAGAATTTCGGCCAAACATTCGACTACAACGGCTCCGGTGCTGATCTTGTACATCCAATCTTCTCATGGGATGAAGGAAGCGCGACTCTGGTCCAGCACCCACCGGGAACTCCTTCAGCGGCTACAGGCCTCGTTGCCTGGGATGACCTAAATGTATTCGAACGAGCCTCTTTATCGGCCTGGCCGTTCAACGACTTTTCCAATCTCGATGGCGGCACCAACATGGTCTTGACTGACTTCGAGATGAGCTGGGCTGTGCATACTTTCTATCCTCTGGATAGCGACTTGCCACTGCCACCATGGCCAGCAAAGGGAGATTAGTCAGTCCTTAGAGCACGACTTTTGAATATGCTTGTGCAAGCTGATCGTCTTGGTTCAAATTCTCCACGCAGTAGTCCACGGACTCTGTATCGATATTCATAGCCCTCACAGTTGTAACTCCAATTTGGATCTTCATCTGTGCCACAGAATCGACATCTCTTGATTGAGTAAATAAGGTTGTGTGCTGGTACAGTACCGGTACCCCGCCCTCGCTTATTTTTCCGTGGATGTGCATGAACTTGAACACTTGCGAGCCGTCGCAGATCATGCGTAAAGACGGCTCGATGCTTTCCCCTCTTCTGCAACGACCAGACAGAGCGTCCCGACACAAGGTCCTTGCGCAGAACGTCGTAACAGGATCGGGTTCAGATCATGATCTTAGCACTATGCGCGCTGCTGGCGTCTGCGGCAAGTATGCCAGCCGGAGAGTCTGGTAAAATCTACGATGTTGTGGTCGTTGGTGCTGGCTTATCTGGCCTGAGTGCAGCACGCACCCTACAGAATGCTGGAAAGTCCGTACTCGTTCTCGAAGGTCGCAATCGAGTTGGCGGAAGGGTACTCAATGGCAATCTAGCAAATGGAGGTATAACAGAGCTTGGGGCAGAATACGTCGGTCCGACACAAGACAAGGTCCTAGCCTTGGCTCAAGAACTGAATCTCGAAGTCTACGATGACTACAACACAGGCAAAACTGCTGTCTTCTACAATGGCACGACCGTCAATGTGGATGCGCCCGCGTATCCCTACCCAAACGATGATATTGTGCAATTCTTCAGCGCCCTGGGCAAGATCGATCAGTATGCTTCAGAGATCGACCTTGATGCTCCTTATAATCACTCTATGGCAAGTACTTGGGACAGTATGACATTCGATAGCTATGTCAACAGCATAAGTAATTCCTCAATCGTGAAGAATGTGTTCAGCTTGGTCGTTACCAGTGTTTTCTCATGCGAGCTTCGAGATATATCCTTTTTCTACGCGTTGACCTATATCGCCAGGGCAGGCAATGAAACCATGAAAGGTAACCTGGAACGATTAATCTTTACCGATGGAGGTGCTCAACAGAGTCGCATCGTAGGTGGAACCCAATTATTGGCCATCGGCTTAGCTGAGAAGCTAGAAGGCGTTGTACAGCTGGGACAGCCAGTCAGATCTATCCAGAAGAATGGAAATACTTACTTCGTATACACAGATACAGCTGCGGTTCAAAGTCGGAAGGTAATTGTCGCCATGTCTCCACCGCTTGTAGCACAGATACGTTTCACCCCACTTCTACCGCCAGAGTACTCACAATTCACGCAGAAGTCGCCGATAGGCTCAATAGGAAAGGCAGTAGCCGTCTATCCGACACCATTTTGGCGGGACGCCGGCCTCAATGGACAGGCTTTGAGCTTCGAAGGCGCTGTAAGAGCTACATTCGACAATTCTCCTCAAGATGCATCATTTGGTGCAATGATGGGCTTCATTGAAGGCGATGTCATGCGAAGTCTAGATTCGGCTACGGCAGACGAAGTGAAAGCGGAAGTACTGAAGTCTTTTGTAACATTGTTTGGCTCGCAAGCCGCCAGTCCAACTGATTTCATCTTACAACGCTGGGATCGTGAGGAATTCAGCCGTGGCGGTCCTGTCGCATATCTGACTCCTGGAGTGCTTACCACATATGGACCGCTTCTGAAGGACAACTACGATGGTATTTTCTTTGCTGGTACGGAACGTGCCAAATATTGGCAAGGCTATATGGACGGTGCCATACGCTCTGGCGAAGCGACAGCTAATTTGATATTGTCAATTCTTACCGGAAGTGTATGATGACCCGGTTTGCTGTAGATAGATGGAATTTGAGCTCGGACGTGATACAGTCACATAATCAAGACACCGTGTGTTTCCGACAGGTAATGAACGACTGTGAATTCGATATTTTGAAGCTTGTTACAGAACATTGATCGATCAGCGAAACGTAGAACTCACCAAAGACTAAGCGCACTATGCGGCTGATGTGGCTGTTAATAAGTCTAGGAAGAGCATCGAACCATGCTTATCAATGATATATTCTTATATCGGTATCACGGGCTTTGTAATCATTGTCAGTAATATGAGGGGCCCTGGATTTTGTGTCTATCGTGCGCGAAAAGGACTAGGGCGGTAGACAAGCTCGCTTTGTCGATTGATGTGAATCTTCGGAGAACACGTTTTAATGGCTCTCCTGCACATGAATTCGTCGCGTGGGCGGTCGTGTGATCAAGGAGAGAGCAGCGGAAAGACGCCGTGTGATGGCTCTACAATCAATCAGAAACTATGCAGCATCCCCATAAACTAGGAGCTTTATGAAATGCTCACTGCAAGAATATTGCAGCTGTACATCATATGAATTCTGGTCAACTGACTAGAAGATGTCTACTGATCTTGCTGACTGTTGTTCTTTGCATCACAGCTATTCCTCACATCAATCGCAATCTGCCGCCGTTCAGTGATGCGATTGAATATACAGCAAATGGGCCATTATTCCGTATGCTAGACAGCGATCTTGCATGTCGGAAATTTTACCATCGCTAGTGGACTGTGTATCTGACCATTCGGCTGGCTGCAAGACAGAAAGAGCCACCAGACGAGTTTGCTAGCATCAACTTCACTATGTATGGCACGGACGAAAGCAGTGTTCCAGTGGAATCGTATGCTGCTGACGATTCTAAGTTCAATCCGTTTGTTGAGCGCAAGTGCAGCTTCGGCTGCCAAGATCTGCGTATAGATTGGGAAGTGCTGCTGGCCCAACTTTTGGAACACAGAAATCACGTTCGAACGAAGAATAACTTTGTACTTGAGTGTCCAGAGGGATTCTCTTCGAGGACACGTGAGAAGCTCAGCACGAGAGAGCCTCCTCTGATTTCTGATCCTACCGTCCATCCGTACGGCAGGTTCGCTCAAGCACTTGGTCTCCAAGGACAATGGAGACATAATATGCACACTCTGATCGAAGGTCAAAGGGGATTGATCAGGGGCTGCTATTGTGTCAGGAATGTCCCAGAACTTCCTGGTCCGTCGAAGCCTGTGATAGTTGAGGTCCAGGCGGGCGAGTATGAGTGTACTATCCTGCATGACATCGCGGTCAATGCTGATATCTCAGTCGAGACGAGCGTAGCGGGTTATCCTGATCTCGGTAGTCTCTCTGCAGCGTTCTGGGAAACGCAGAATGACTTTAGTCTGCGTATCGCCCCTTCCCAAGTTTATTTCCAACGCAAACCAGGTACAAAGTTCCGCTTCCCTGGACTTTTACAGAATGGTTTTGGCGTCAAGTTTTGTGGATTTACGGATGATTCTGTTACAAGTCTTCCGACTCAAATTACGTTACGGACTTGAGCAATATAAGCATCGTGCGATTGACCACAACCAAAGTCTGCGCAAGCTTTATTGTAGGAATTACAGGATGAACAGATCGATTTTGTTGGCTATAGCTGTTACTCAGTGCTTGCCATTCAGAAACAAGAGAGCGCCTGCTCAGTATCGTGGCCTGCCGATTCGAAGTGTACTGTTCCAGCTAGATACCTCAGATGAGGCTTGCAAACTATTTTATAAAGAATATTTCGAGTACTACTACGATGTACCAATACCACTGGCAGAAGTCCCTGTAGCTTCAGTGGATGGCGCTCGAGTTCGGGCCAATCAGTTCACTTTCACTCAAGATTCCTGTATCTTCGACTGCCAGGACATTCGGCCCATTCAAGAGATGACAGATCAGACGGCACGAGCACAACCACAAACCTTGAACAAAGGCACGTTTCGTCTGCGTTGCCCTGGAAGTAAGCTCATCCGAGTCGAAGCGAGAGAGTCTGATCGTTTCGCGAGAGTCGTTGAGCGGTATGCTTGGTACCGTGTTGCTAAGAAATTGCCAGTCATGTTTGGGGATATAATGGACAACTTCAGTGATGCGAAAACATTCAAGTGCTTTTGTTCGGATGATTGGCATGTGGATCAATTAGTTGAAGAGCTCATTCCTCGCGTCAGGCAAGATCGCCCGGTGTTCCCGACCGATCTTCGAAATAGACACCTCACGAAGCTCTATGGGTTGTGAAAGAGGATGATGCACCTGAGTCACCTGTTTCATAATCGAGGATCATGGGAGGTCAGAAGGTAAGTTTCATCGTGCTACTGTCCTGGAGGAGAGCACTGTTTGGGACGATTGAGCTGAGAGACTATGCATACTCATCGGATGATATATTTCAAGCATCGCCCTCAACCACAGCAAGCCTCAATATATCACCATAAAAGCAATTTCTTCTGCAATTGCAGAACCCTTCTCCTGGAACCATGTTGCAAATCGTCCTGCGTATTATGTTCGCGGTGGCTGCTGTACCATACAAAAATAATCGAGCGCCTCAGAAGTATCGAGGTCCGATGCTGAAGTTCAACTTTGATGACATCGACACAGCTACCGAAGCATGTAAAGTATACTATCACAACTACTTCATATATGTCTTGGATAGGGAAGACCTCCCCATTGAGGAGGTCCCTGTAGAATCTACTCGGGCCTCGCCAGTACTCAATAATCAGCATACGTACGATCCACGTAAATGTGTATTCGGTTGCCAGGACACTAGAAAGTATGCTGATATGATGTCTGATGACCACATTCAATTACGAATCAAATTTGGCTTCCAGTTATTGTGTCGACCCTTGAAATCCATAGACTTCTATGATGAGGCATCCAAGTTGAGTCTTGAAGATGTAGTACGAGTCAGGCCTGAACAGCCGGGCTTAGGGATGACGTACACTTTGCTTCGCCGAGGGCCTCTAGATGCAGATAAGTATGATCTTGGGATGCTCCGGAAGTGCGCCTGCAAGAACATTCCAAGCCTTGCGCCTGAACTGCCGGTGAATAGGCCAAAAAAGCGGCGAGTCGACTCGGCAGTCTCAACAGAGCAGCATGTGAAACCTCAAACATCTACTTTGGATAACATACCGGAGCCAGTAGATCTCGTAGCTTCTTTGATCTACCTCGGGGAGCTGCTCGCAAATGAAGACCAAGTTCCCTTGTCTGATATTCTAGCACAAGCTAAGGAGGATTAGTACGCAGCTAGAGGCGAATTCTTGGGCATCTCTAAGTCGTTCTATGATTGGATCGGATACACTCTCTAATTGAGCATGCCTGTAATCTGTTTACAGGACGTAGCAAGGTGAAGCGGCTGCGATCCAAGTGCCAAACTTGTCTGTCAGTCCCGCCACCTCACTTGGCTATGATCTTCGTAGTGTTGTTGCTCCTTACGGTCGAGGTTTTGGTATCTTTACCACATAGAAATCTGGAGACGCAATTTCAATTCAAAGGCAAAATAAGAGATGTCGTTATCAGCGCTGATAGTTCAGATAAAGTCTGCCAAATATTCTATACGAATTACTTTGAGTACATTTTTCGAAATGATAACCAGGGTATGTGGAAGAAGCTAGAGCTTTCCGAAGTGCCTGTGGAATCTTTCGATGCTCACTACATGCGCGAGAACAAGAGGAGACCTGAGCATCGCAGAAGCTGTACTTTCTCCTGTAGAGACTTGAGGACTTTCGAGCAGCTCAGACAACAACGCGGTTATCGTCAACTTCGATACAAGGAAGGCTTTCAGTTGACATGCGCTCGAAGCATGAGAAGTGATGTCCAGAGAGTCACGGCTAGGTTTCAGTGGATCGACCCGGAGGACCTGAATCGCAACGGCATCAGGGCCGATTTCTACCTCAATACTGTACCTATAGTGACTCCAGAGACAGTTTTTGAGAAGTTTGGTAAACATCGTATGGATCGGAAGTGCTTCTGTGTTCCTGACACTTCCAAAGAATCTACCAGTACCGATGTACAGGAGGTCTTGGCTGCGACGTATCCAGCCGTCAAACGAGCTCGGACCTCACAAGATAGCCCTACAATTGAAGCCATATTACAAACAACCTCGGCGGTCGATGACTATTTTTCCTGGGATGAGCTGATTGGAAACGAGCCAAGCTCGGTCGCTGAAGATGTCGTGAATGTTTCACCTACAGACCAGAGGCAGATGGCCCAGGATGAAGACTCGCCGACCCTTGCCGCTTTTTTGAGTGATGGCTCCATTGACGTTGTATTTGCAGATATGGACGCTTTTCTCGACTCTTTACCACCCGCGAGCTGATTCAACGTTCTTCATGGATTGCATGCGAATTGATGAGGACAATCTCAGATCCTCAAAAGGCATGCAATCTATTGGTAGCTTCCGAACAAGATTGGTCCTTCCGTAGAATTTACGATGCTTCTTCAGTATTCCCACGTCAGAATGCTGAGTCTAATCATATTTCTGGAGGCTATGACTCCCTCGCATGCAATACCATATCGCAATTCCATGGCTCTGAAGGAACATCTAGGACGCATAAAACTGATCATCTGGAAGGAAAAACACGCAGACAAGATATGTCAATCGTACTATAGGGCATATTTCGAGAACATTTTCTGGATAGACGATGGCTATGTCTATAAGGATCTTGAGCTACATGAAGTCCCTGTTGAGGCCTTCGAAGCAGAAATACGGTCCAGACCGAAGTTTCGTGGTACCACTCAATGCTCATTCAAGTGTCGTGACACGCGCAACTTTGCCGAATTGCAACTTGAGCGTGGACATAGACAAGTACGAGACCATGCTGACTTTCAACTCATTTGTGACTCTGATCACCCGGTTCAGACTGAGCATGTGATTAGCAAGTTTCAATACATTGACGAAAAAGACATTAACGAGGAAGGAGAATCGCCATGGTTTTATGTACTCGAGCCAATCGTCGATTATACGCCGATATATCATGTCGAAGTACATGGTAAACCTCGGGAAGATGATAAATGCTATTGTCTTTCTAGCGAGGGTTCAGACGAAGAAGTCACTAGTACGTCGAACCAAGACCACGGAATTCCTTCGACTCCGATGACCGCTAGTCAAGCGGAACCTGGACCGAGTCATGCCACAGAGCAGATTGAGCTCACTGATGCAGATATACAAGAGACGCTGGAATTTCTATATCAGCTCGAGGACGACGTATCAGGTTCACCAATGAAAAGGCATAAGCAATAGTATGCGAATTCAGATTCATTCAATAATAGACGTGATCATATTCATCTCCGGGCACCACTGTGTTTCCAGCAATCGTAGTCCCTCTGGATTAGCTTCAGGCTCCCCTTCCTTGAGATACCTCGCGGCTTTATGAATACCGAAAGGGGTCGATCCGAAGACAGTCTCAACGGAGAAATTTCTCGCGACTTCGATACTCGGTATTTTACCGCCATGTTTCCTCAACATATCAGAAAAGAATTGATCTTCATGCATATATTTCTCGTTCCGCTGATCCCTCAAGGGACCGAATTCGTCGATGATCCGGAGTAAGCTGCTTCTTCGCCGAAGAGAAAAACCACCGTTCATCACGAACGCGTCGGTGAACCGTTCCCAGAACCGCTTCGTGACAGGAGCACCAATGAAATCGTACTCGAGAAAGTCTTCGATTGTCTTATTCGCGTTGGCACAGATGACACTGTCGAATTGGAACATGAAGATGTGTTCAGACGGTGCTAGAGCGTCCCAGTACGTACGGCCGCCGAAGAAATCACTGACCGACGTATGGCTTGGAAACACAATGTTGACCGGTATTAATGTCAATTTGCCAGAATCGAGATACGGCTGCAAATGAATCGAATCAAGTCTCTTCGCAATAGCTTCATTGTGATATATCCGGAACGTCCACTCTGGGCCTAGCATATGCAAGAAGTGGAGTAAGACAGGAAGGGCTTGAGGTCGATCTGTCATTTCTAGTGTCGTGGCGACTTTGCGTATATCCAGACCATTTCGTCTCATCTTTGCTTGTAGTTGAGTACCTGGTGGACCTACCGAAAATTGGATATTGTTGAGGTCAATCTGGGCTGTATAAGGGCTCGAGGCTTCCTCTATGACACGTACGACGTCGGGCGCGAGCCCGAAATCAGCATAGAAGACTGCTGTTCCAAGCAATATCAGCAAAGTCGAAAACAAGCAAATAAGACCAGGAAGTCGTGATATCATCACTCCTCTTCTTGCATGGAAAAGATCGGATGCTCTGTGAATGTCTACTTACAGCTCAGTAACCTCGGGATTGTTTCATCCTTCTTCCAAGCGTGTTTCAGCTCGCAATCTGAGCCGAGATATGGACATCCGTGCGAGAGGATCTCCACTTCGGCAATCTCGTGGCGGATACGTGATCGGATTTACACTATATGCCGTCTGGTCTGTTCTAAGGATGCTTGTGTTTGATTACAACCTGGCTCCAGGAGGAGTCCAACACTCCAATATCCAACGAGATCAAGACACCAACAAGCGCTTAGGATGGGGCGGATAGGCAAGCAATTCTTGGAAGTCGACTGCTCTCGAATCGATAGTAGACATGCCTAGGTTGTTATGGCCAAGGTGCCGAACTTTGAGGTCGGCGATCTGACCACCGAGTGCCCTGATAATCGCTCTGTTGCAGCGGTCGCACAAGGAATTCCTAAGCTCTCTTTGCTCCATTTGGTAGATAGTATGTGTTTCTATGAATTATAGCTGTACTATTGACGGATTTGGTTCTGCGATATGTTCGTGGAAAGAAGTTCCAGTACTTAGGGTCGAATTATGTATTTTACTTATGGTTGATGGCGGGCCTCAAACGCTCAAATTAGTGCGTCACCAACGTGTGCCGCACCTAAAGGTTCGGGTCATCCGCCATTCTCTTGCTGCTATTCATCTGCAGTGTGTATAAAGTCTCAAGTTCTAAGATGGCTCTAGAATCACTCTCAAGATGTCATATATGCTTCGCGTACATGCAAACTAGAAACAACTATCTAGTGCCATGACATTCGATCAATCGGCTCGCGTGCCGGATCATGCCATGTTGCAGCATAAAAACAAACGCTCACTTCTTACGCAAACCTTATAAGATCCAGTATGCTCACGGCTCTCTTCTACTGTGTCTACCTCCTAGGGTTGCTTGGATCTGTCTTTAGCACCGAGGACGTCCTTATTCTAGGATGCTACGTAAGCGATAAATGCTGTCGCAAGATTGTCAGAGAGCGATTGCTGCTACGCGGCTTTCCTATAGCTGGTATGGATGCACTTCTGGAAGCTTGGGATTCGTCAGCAACTAAAAGAGATAAAGACTGGCCAAACGAGATGACGTTCGAATGCAAGCAAATCACTGTTCCAGGAGTAGTCGCGGCTGATCTGGAGCTTCATCGCTATCGTATGACCTGTCCTATAGGGACAAGAACATTCGTCGTGAAAGGAGCTTCCAGGTTCACCGCCACGCCATGGCGTCCGTTAGAGGATGAAGTCATCGCGACAGTCCGTGAAAAAGGTGTATGTAGGCTCATGTCATTCCGAGATGAATTTCTGATGCTGTCCGAAACGGCCACGCCGATCACAAACTTCTTCAGTCAGGCGAAAGTAGATCATTTCGAAATGAACCTCTATGATGCACTGCTAACAGCATGGATCAAGGAAAGGTCTCTTGATCAGAGAGTTGAGGCTAGAAAGCGAAAATTGCCTCCTTTACATCAGGGTAGATCCACGGAAGAGACTATTGAGGCATGGCTGGACCTCGATGGTAAGTGACTTCCGGTCTCTGATAGAAGAGATGCAACTGTGCCGTGCATCGCGAATGTAGCAGCAATTTCTAGGCAGCCAATCTCTGTGCGGAATGTTGCAGTAACGACAGTCCGTCCAGCACTATATGGTCAAGCGTCTCGCATCTGCTCATGATTGGCCACGTCACCGAGTGATACAGTACGTTGGTTGAATAGCTAAGGAATCTTGATCCTCAACCAATCCACAATCTAGTCACCTTATTCCGCATCGAACACAACGGAACGGTCTCGACATCGAGGATCTCAACCATGAAGAAATCATCAACAAGCTTGTTGTTTTGCATGATCCGAGTGCTAAGTGCAATGCCGACACAACTCACAAATCCAGCATTCACGAGTGATGGCGCATGCAGGCATTGGGCCTTCACCGCTCGAAATCTCTCGGGTTTGAGCGCAAAGTACTTCGAATCTGATAGAGCTGTCTTCGATGTATCAATAGAAACAGATATACTCTTCGATTGCATAGACACCCGCTATCGAGAGCCGCGTTTCCTTCCAAGTGCGCCGCGCGAATTCCGGATGACATGCTCTCCTGAATTACAATTGGGCCGTGAGCTGATTATGGGGTCCACAGTACTTCAGGACCTGCCAATTCTTGCTCCACGACGCGGTCGTGCCGCTCGTGGTCCGAATAACTTCTTCGGTGAACGACAGAAAGGTGTCTGCAGATTCTTAGTAAGAGCAGAAGAAGAAGCTATGTTTGCTCAACCTTCACATATGTGGGTACAAGGTTTATTCGACCAACAACCCGTACAATTCTTGAAGCTCTTTGTATATGAGGAGGCGATGGTGCAGCGATTTCGACACGACGATGCGGGATTGCGGGGAGCTCCAAACGGGGACAGTAAATCGTATTGCAGCAGTATCACTGCCAGCCCTGTTGCTGAAGAACTGTTTTCCACAGCCCTAGATGCAAGTCTGTCAGAGGCCTCGCTGGATTGAATCTACTTAAGTCAAGCTATCGGGATGCGTCTAACAAGTCTTTTCCAGTAAGCACTATAACAATTCAGGCTCTTCTTCTACACTCTATAATAATCTCCTACCACTTTGCGATCGCTTGCAATCTATTATTGAGTCTTCTGTTTTCGGACGCGTTCTTGGATCTGATGTTGATTGTGGCTACGATTATCTTGCTGTTCGATTGCACAACAGCTGCTAGGATACTGGTGACTTCATGCTTTTCCACTGATGGTTGTTGTCAGAAGCACAAACGAGAGACATCTCCGATTCGCTTGGAGGTCAGCACTCTGTCCACCTACCAGTCAGACTACGCCCATTTTCCGACGTCCTCCGTAGAGACAGACATCGAATTCAAGTGTATCTATACACAAGCACTTGAACCAAAGAAGATCAGTACCCTGGACACCTTCATCATGCGTTGTGATGCCGGCTTGAGCTTGCAACGAGCACTCATCGAGAGTCGTTCCACACGCACTGTGAAAGATTCACGGACATCAAGACACCAGGGCCGGCTGAAGTTCAGGACTAAAGGGGTATGTAAAGTGGTGGCAAATCCAAATGAGCCGACCTCTGTGGCACTTTCGGAGAAATGGGAAGTCATGTTCAATCCTGTGGTTCGGCCAACTACTCTGGTCTTATTGACCTATGAGCTTGCTGTGATTGACTGGCTTAACGCGAGGCAACGTGACGAGGTCATTGAGGCTCTCCGACACAAGCAGCGGCAACCGCAACTGGAAAGCGGCATATTAGCGGAGCTTAGCACATTTGAGGATCATGTCACACCGGTATTCCTCGATGAACGGCTTTTGAGTGAAGTTCAAGAAGCTATTACCAGGCTTGATCCCTCTCTGATGCTGCACCTGTCACCTGTCTCTGCGGACGACTCAGCTCAGCCTGTAGAGCAGGCACATCCTCTATGCAAAGGTATAGATGTTTCCGAACTTTCATAAGACCGTGCACGTTCCGTAATATATTACGCCGGCGTGCGCAATTGCTGATGCACATTCTGGCTGTCAATTAAGATTTCACTGCTCTTGAGCTCTCACTGACATTGTATGCGAGCTTTCGTCCCAAAGCAGCCTTCGAGCCAGCCAGAAAGTGCTCCGATATCAGCCTCTCAACTGCTTTTACACTTGCTCGTACTTCTTTCCGTGCATGCAAAATTTATCGAGGACTGTTGGACGACAACTGATGCTTGTTGCCGCAAGGAAATTAAGAGGCAGATAAAAGGGCTCAGCGAAAGTGGCATTCGAGCTTGGGAGTCAGATAGAACAGAGGTCGTACCGGGCGTCGATGGCGAGTTGAGCGACATGGAATTCGACTGCGTTCAAATCAACAAGGTGTCGCCAAAACCCAAAGATAATACACCAAAACAGTACTCGATGCGATGTCCTGCAACGAGATCTTTGACCCCGGATATACTCGTTGGAAAGTCTTACAGAGCACCTACTACGCGCCAGTCGTTCTCTATTGTTGTGCATCGCAAGAAAGGTATCTGTCGGTACTCCACAGTTCCTCTATGTAATGACTGTGCAGAATATCTGTACATGAAAGCAGCTCTCGACGATCTTTACACCGAATACAAGTATATCGATGGCACGGTGCGTCATCCTGATGCTACACAATTTGAAGAGTATGAACAGTTCTTGACGAACTGGTTCCACTGGCTGGACCAGAAGAGCATAGGAGCAGCGAGTGTATCAACGAATGATTCCGGCGATGACGAGCTTGTCATACAAACTGATTTGACGACGACCAAGGATGACACATTATCTGGTGCTGCAAGCTCATCGCGTACGGATGTCAAAAATAAAGGCAAGGCACAGAGATCCAAATCGTCCCGATTTGCAGGACGTCACAGATTTAAAGTTCCTGCTATCGGACAATCTCAATATCGATGTGCAGAAACTTCAGCTCATGTGGCATACGTTCGTGAGAGCGTAGTACTAGAAACTTACCTAGATACACAACGGTAAAAGTCTCATGACGGTCGAGATGTTTAGTGGCCATCTGCACGAAATTTGCAGTCCGGCTTCGATCGACGCGGCTCAATTTGATTTAAGATTTGCCTCTCTTCTAAGCGCTTGTCGCGCATTTCCTCGATGCTCAGGTTTCGATCATGCTTCGGCCATTAGCCGCTCGTGGCTCATTGATGCACATTTCCAGGCTTGGACCGTGTTTCAAATAAGTTCAATTCGCTGAAGTATGATTCACACATGTTCCTTACTCATCTTCTATTGCTGGTGAAAAATTCATTGAGTAAAGAAATCATAGAGATTGAAGGTTGCTTCACGACAGATGCTTGCTGTTCAAAACATGCGGAGCGCCGATATAAAGGACTGTCCAGACAGGGTGCAATCTGCTTCGAGTCTGATCGAGCTTATCTGGATGCGACGCTGGAAACAGATGTGATTTTCGAATGCATTGATGTGCGAAGAGCTGAACCCAAGCGCTCACGCAGCAAGGCTGAACTTGCTCAAGTACAATATTTCCGTCTCTCGTGTCCTCTGAGCTTGTATATGTTACCTCACATACTTCAATCTTGGCCTCTACTCGCTGATCCGAAGGATGACAAGATTCCCTACCTGGATGACCCGCCAACGAAGAACAAATGGCGACATCCTCGGACTAAGGCGATCTGCAGATTACGGCACCCCACAGAAGAACTAGATATCCTTGGTCTCGAAAAGGCGATGGACTTACAGGGCATTTTCGTTGCAGGAATCACCACCTTCAAAAAACTCTATGCTTATGAGATTTGTATGCAAATCTATGCAGATCGTAAGATGCTGAAGGTATATGAGGAGCGCTTCAAGGCGCTGGCAGAAGGCGCAGACTCCAGCATTTGTCATTGCGCAAAATATGATGCAAAGTGCGCAGAACTGATGAAGAAGGCATCAGAGGCTCTTGACAGCATGGAAGTCCTTCAAAATGCTGCACCGCCGAATGCAGAGTCAAGTGGCACCGTTCAATGCCAAGATTTTGATGTAGCTGTCAAAGATCACGGAAGTACATCTGCGAATTCGAATACCTCCGAAACGTCACAATCCGAACCAGAGCATCTTTGATAACGCAGTATTTTCGGAGCGTGATCTCAAAATACTCAGCAACTTATCGGCTGAAATTAATTGGGAAGTGCTTCTTGACCTGTTATTCCTAACTTCAAAAGCACAAGTCCATCTGACGATGCCGCAAATTATCATGCTGCTTTTGAGCTTCTTACTTCGTCTCGTGTATGCGGTAGACTCGACTATTCGCATCGATATAGCTTATTCAACTGACAGTGCTTGTCGTATACATGTTATCAAGAATTTCCAAGGCCTGTCTGTTGGAGGTACAGGGTCCTGGGAGTCAGACAAAGCTGCTCTCGATCCCGAAATCGAGACAGATATAACGTTTGAGTGCGTGAACGTTCGTAGACCAGAACCAAAGCGCGGGACTGTGAAGAGGAAGGTACAAGCGCCTCAAAGATACCGGATCTCATGTTTCGTCGGTAGAGGCATGTACCCATTTATCGTGACTGGGCGACCCCTCGTAGACGAGGGACCAGAATACTTTCAAAAAGTCACGTCAGAGCGGCAACGGCAATGGCTCAGGTCCCACCAAAAGCCGCGCACAAAAGGCGTCTGCAGAATGCGTCTCGAGCACGAAGAACAGGAGGTCTTGGCGAGGAATACTATACTTTCCAATCTCTTCGATGGCGAAGCTCTGACATTCAAGCAGCTCATCCACTATGAGCTCTGTATGGAGATACAAGTGCATCCTCATTTACTACCTAAATATCTTGCCAAGCTCGAGGCAATCGGTCACACGAGCCATGTTACGGATTGGGCTCGTCCTGCAATGGACTATATTCGACGTAATGAATTTACAGGTACCGAAGTTCAATCATCGCATGCTGCCGAATCAATCAGTGATCAACAACCTCACGACTCTACGGAGGCATCCTCTTCAAACGCCCCATACGACGCTATGGACACAATTTGCGTTGATTTTGAATCAGAATTCGAGGACAAAGTCTCGCTGTCAATGGAGAAAGTCTGGCCACCTCCGGCAGAGGAGGACGATCTTTAGAGCCGCTCGTGCCGCGAACGGACTAGGCACATGCCACAATCTCGTCTCGATCGCGTGCAACAACGATGGGCTAGCATAGAGCACGTGCTGGAATTTGTTTTAGACGTTCGTGGTCGATGTCGTTTTCGCTCTTTCATACTTTTTACAGCTTCTGAAGAACCTCAATGCTTACTCAGAAAGCTGTACCAGCATTATTGATCTGTGCTGTGGTCAAAGCCGCACTCGAGGAAGCACGTACATCAGATGAATACTGCCGCAAAATCGCGACTGAGAAATTTAAGCACTTCACAGAAAATTCAGCCACTTGTATCGAGTCAGATAAAGCCAGGATAATAGTTCCAGATGGGACCTATACCTATGAGATGTGGTTTGAATGCCTCGACTGTCGTCCGCGCGTGCCGCGCCCGCTCTTTGGCACGAACGTAGTGTACAAGGTGACTTGTCCAATCGAAGAGGATATGTGGCCATTCCTTACTTTGGGTGTTTCGACACGAAACACTATGCAATCCTCCTACAAGTCATTTGATGATCATCGACCAAAGAAAGTGATTTTCAGGGAGAAGATCATTTGCAGATTTGTCGACCGAACAAGGGAGGAAAAACTACTGCAATCACACGAAAGGTTGCACGACATGTTTTCGCGCAAGTACCTTACTTACGAACAGATCTTTGTGTACGACGCCGCATGGAAGAAATGCTCAATATCTTTGCTCGCGAAGCCAGGAAGATCAAGCAAGATAAGTATGGCCGAGGTCAATCCGTGCACGGCTCCAGGACTTCTGTCTCGTGCTGTGCCCCTCCAGCTCAAGACGCTGTGCTTACAGGTCGCAAGTGCCAGAGTGCTTGTAATGTTTCTGATCCGCACGGTGTTGGCTCAACAGATACTGAGGAATTTGGCGAACTACCTCACGACTTACAAGACCTCTTGCTGAAATTCTCCATACTCAATGCTGAAACGGCGAAAAACGCGGAAGCTGCAGATCCCTGAACTGTATCGGTCCTTCTTCTTCCGGACAGAATTGCCGGTCCCGGACAGCTTCATAAGTAGTAGTGATCCGGTCTATCAATCTTTGCTTATCGTCACGAATTGTACGAATCAAGTGAGTAATGCTATGGAGCTGGCTTATCACCCTCGACACCAGGCTGCTAGCTACACGAAGCGGTCTTGGGCCACAAAAGATCAGGGCATGTACGTTCACCGATCACTGCTGTTGGAGGCGATTCAATGATGACCCCGTAAATGATGTGGATATCTGGGATACAGACGGAGCCATCAATATAGTGACACGCTATGAGTCACACCATGCTGGTATCGTGGAAGCACAAAATCTGGCACATTTCAATTGCCTGGATCTGGATCAGAGCATGCTGAACGCGGAAATCAATGCAATCTCACGGGAAGGCAAATCAGTATTTGAGATGTATTGCCCGAGGTCATTGAACCTCAAAGTGATACCACTGCTACAATGGACGCGTCTTCCATCTCAAAAAATACAAACCAAGACTGGTAGAGTGTTTGAGATCATGAATGTTCGGAAGAAAGCTATATGTCGCCTAGCTGATCCGATACAAGAGATGCAAATGCTCGAAGGCGATAAATCTGTGTTAGCATTCTTTGAAGCCAATGCTAAAGGCGAGCCATCTGACACGAGAGCCGCTATCGATTATACCAAAATACTAACAATTTGGATAGAGCTGCAAATGTCACTGCCGCGACGGCTCGAGACTGTGGATCCAATTACTTCTGAAACACCACGAGATCGTCTATTTCTACGTGTATCTATGCGTCCTTCTGAGTCATGAATGACGAGCGACATCTTTTAATCACTTTTCACTTGTAAGCACTGCAGCGTAGTCCCTAATCACAAATGTGGTTCCTACGCGTATCATTATGCATCAGCTTCGTTCTCAGTCTTAAGCTGCTTTTGCTCTGCTACAGTACAGACGAATGCTGTTTCAGGGTTTACCAGCCTGATGGCACCTGGGGAGTAACGAGGGTCAGGGTCGAGTCAGCGACGGCCCGCGGAGTCATTAACAGACCAATGAAAATCGTTTTCAATTGTATTCTTATCGGCCAGCCTGAGCCTGCAGACCTTGCACAGCGACGCCCAAGTTTCGCGATGATATGCAACACGGATCTGGGTGTCAGGCCACATATCATACAAACTACATCTCTCGGCATGGATGACCACCTCAGAACTCCACTGCGCGACAAAGGATTTTGTCGCATCAGCAATGCTGAGCAGGAAAGAGCATTTATCTTGGTCTTCGGCTGGACTCAGGTCAATTTCCAGGTCTGGGGCGGACGCACAAATATGCTCAGGGATGACTTGCAGACTTATTCTGAGAAGATCGGAGACTGGATCAATGAGCGATCGACTCTAGGAAGAGTAGCCAGGGTTCCTGGTGTGACTCCAGATCCACTAGAACGATCGATAAGTTCGGATCATTCTACTGATAATTCGATCGTACGCATCAATCTTGTAGCGGCCCACTAGTCATGGCAATCAATCGTTAAAGACCCTTTCCCGTGGCACCCTTCAGCGATCAAAGTCACCTCTTAAGCTGAGCATGAACACCAAAAATTTCACGCTACGTCCGAGACTGCAATCATGGCTATCCGCACGGTGATCAGCGCCATTATGTTAATGGAATCTAGCTCGAGCTTCGAGCTTTTAACAGAGTGTACGGATACTGATCAATGCTGCTTCTTCAAGTTCCAACCAAATGACAAATTCGGGGAATCGCGAGTTAAATTTGAATCTGCAAGAGCAATGTTATCGCTTGAGAACCCATATCATATAACATTTATATGCCTCGATACGCTGTTTGGTCACTATGAAGGCATGCCAGCACATCGATATCAGTACTTCGAAATGGTATGTAATCCACGAATTGGTCTGAAACGTGCCATCGTGGATATCATGCCGATCGTACCTACGTGGCGGGTTGACGGAATTCTCATGTTGCGCAGAAAAAGGGTTATGTCGGATTAGCAATGAGCTTGAGGAGCGCGAAGTAATCGAGAACAATGTCTTGGATTTATTTCGAGATGTTCAGGGTGCACAGCCTTCGTCGAGTATCGCTGAGTACTCGCGGCAATTAGAGCCGTGGCTGGCCAATCGGTCTTTCACGAGCTTCGTGCGAAGTACAATATCGTCTGTTGAGGGACAAAGCCGATACATGAGAATATCACCAGTGCCTCTAGCTCAAGTCTTGCAAGTCTCCTTGGAGACGAGCAAGAACATTCGGCAGACATCAGCCAGCGTTAAGCTTCCGGCCCAGTCTCTGGGCCACGAGCTGCACAAACGCATGAATTCGCCGCCAGTCACTCACAGTGCTGCGATCTATGATCTGATATAGATTGCATCCACAATTCAAAATTTCTAGATTTCAATCAACCTCTGCAGCTTCAGGAGATTTTGGCAACTGCTATGACACTAATAAAGCAAGCCAAGGTAAGTATGAGTTAGTTTAAGCTGAAACACTGGCGCATATTAAGATCAGAAAAGGAGACTCCAATCTCATCACCCTAGCATCAACGTCCTAACATCATGCTTCTCCGTCGTCATTCCCAGAGGACTGATTGTCCTTCTCGCAATCATTAAGGACGTTGCTCATGCTCGAATCATACCTTTGAAAAATTGCCTTGAGACCGATAAGTGAGACAGCTCTTAAGAAAGTTTCCCCTAACATTTCAGGTGCTGCACCGATGAATTCTGGCGACGATGGCGACACGACACCAGAATATCCCAGGAACAGAAAGCCGAGCTTTCACGTCTTGTACAATCAGATCGAACTCAAAAGCGAGGATCCTCAAGGATGGCCTTCATTTGTGAAGGGCTTAATACAGATACCCCTGAACTTTGGACCGATGTGTACTACGAAATGCAATGTCCTATTGTTCTGGGTGTGAAGCCCGAGATATACTATACACATACACATATAAGCCATCTAGACTCTGCGGGTGATCCGGTCACTGCGATCGTTACGCGCAAGAAAGGTATTTGCCGAGTTATCGATGAAGAAGAGGAGGCAGAGATGCTCAAGGGTAACACTGATGCGACTAATATCTTCAAAGACGAGCCTGACGAAGAATTTTCTGGTACTTACTGGGCTGACTTGTACTGGACCTACATGAAGGACTTTGTGAACGATCAGACACATCCCAATCCAGATCATAAGTGGGAGTCAGACAGTGAGCATAGCCACCACCCGGTCGAAGAGTCCTGGGCCAAACCAGGTAGATCTGTAAAGCACCGAAGTTCGGATGATCCTTCATTTTGTCAAGACATTTTCGGTTCGACCGATAACAGTATTTATCAAGGTCGTACAGCGAGCCAAGGCTATGGCTTTGAATCTTACCTAAGCTTGACTGCGACAGTCGTCAGTACAGGTAAGGGCAAAGGCGCTTGAGTCGTTAACGTCGCTTGTTGTCAACACTCCTACTGTGCTGCTGCAGCAATATCAACCAATCATAATGATGCCTCCATGGTATTCACTCTATCCACCCGGAACATTTGCACACGCACATACACCGCAACCAGCTCTGGTTCCAGCTTTGGCGAAGAATTCCAAGGATGACATCTTGTCTGATCCAATGGCCGGACCATGGTGAATTAGAGGCACCTCAAAGACTTGTTGACTTTGTTGCAACCAAAGGCTGTGTCAAGAGCGCTAATTTGGTTCAGATCCCCATCTGGCAGAACCTCATCACAGACTCCCGCTGGGCGACTGATCGTGCTCCATGCGATGCTGTGTATGCTTCGTCTGCTCTGTGACCAAACCTAGATCCTAGAAAGAATAACTATCATGCCTCGTTCACAAAAGCAACGAGTACACACGCCAGTGTCGGGAGTCCTCGACCATCGTCAACTACAGGACATGGGAAGCCTGGGGCTCACGCCGGATGACCTCTCAATCGACAGTTATTACAAAGGTCTTCAAGGACATCCTATAGCCTTGAAGCCTCGAGACTTGATAGCGAATATTGAATCTGGTCATTGTGGTTGGCCCAGACATCGGTGTGTAAAGATGGTCGCGATCCACAGAGAGCTGGGTCGCCTATTCGTGGAGAAGCCTGCTGGCTGGGATGAATCTTGGGAGGTCGACACACATCGACGGTGACTCGACCAATAATGCTCTGACAAATCTACAGTGGCTGTCTCGGTTGGACCACTAAATGAAGACCCGTCAAGTTCAGGTTCATGGAGGCAGTGACCGTCGAGCCGTCGAACCGGTCGCAGTCGGTTCAGACTTTGTCGAAGTTCAGTATATGGACAAGCAGTACATGGTTTCCCGTGGTGGGAATATCGCCAGAAAAGGAGATCGAGTAACACTTGCTCAACCTGAAAATGACCCTCAATATCGCTTCTTCCATCCAGAATGATAACTGACTCACCGAGTAATTGCAATGGCGTTTGGTGACGGATTCGTGACAATCCGCCTGGCGACTGAGAAAGAGGTTGCAACATTGCCAGCTTCTGGTAAGGCGACGGAAAACCCATCGTACCGGATTGCGCTTATGGACGATGAGGTGACCCATTTCAAGGACAAGAAGGCTCTGTGGAAAGCAGTCTTCGAGCTTGATAAGATTTGCTCGCAAAAGCACTTGGCTAAGGCGCTCAACAATGATGGCGGCTACCGCTACACGATTGGCTTGCTTGTTGAGATCGACCGACCCACCAACCGAATCCAGAAGCAGTCCGCAAGCGTTCGAAAGCGAAGATGAGCAACCTGACAAGATGTGGGCAGATCCTATGTGTCCTTGTTGCATACCGAAGTACTCGAGCTCGTTCAACGAGATAAGTCACGTTACCGACTGTGATCGCCTACAAGTGCTTGTCACAACAGAAATTGCTACCAGGTACGAAATCAATGATTTCATCTTTTCGATGGACTTCGAGGTCTTATGCGAATTTGTACCTTGAAACGATAAATCTCAACAACGCCGTTTGTTCACTGAAGCAACAACAACATATCTCGGAGCAAATGCAGAGATGTCTAAAACGAGCTAGCGAGTATGTGAGAGTCTGTCCAGCTGTCGATCGCTTAGTCGAGCTACCAATGCAAGTCTGTGTATGATAATGATAAAGTCTAGTATAAGATGTCGAAACTTTGTCGGACGATCGAACCTCTTGTGGAGATTCCTCAATTGCGAGGTTTTCATAGTAGCATGTGTTAAGCCCTCACATGCTCAATGAATCAGAGGGCATTTTCTCTTCCTATCATGCCGGAACGCTCTTCTCCTTTGTCAGTCCTGATATCTCCACCGACCTTTCTCCTTCCACACGCCTTGGTCTTGGCGAAGAGGGTCAAATTCCAGAGGACGAAGGCCGTGCGATGCACCAACTTGGGTGAGCTCCCTGTTCGATTAAAGAAAGGATCTGTTTTTGATTGGGCAGAACCTTTGTCGGACGGTCGAACTCTTGTGGAGATTCCTCAATTGCAAGGTTCCAAAGCAGCATGTGTTAGGCCCAGCTCGGAACCTCACAACGTCATGCTTCGGAGCAATTGCCAAGAAATCCAGAGAGCTCTATCGGTATTCCGATTGGCGACTCGCAAAGGTTATTGCGCAACTCGTAAAGACAGAAAGTTCAGCTATACTCTAGAAGGTACCTTGGCCCCTATATTTCCATCGTCATATTTCACTGTCAACACTGGTTGTATCTCCAGCACATCCTCAACAGTGTAGACTGAGCTCTTTCGACCTGACTCACCTGTTACCTCAGTCCGGTTCGAACTTGTATAACAGCCATGACTCAGTGAACGAGCTGAAGAATCTTTGATTTTCTTACTGATCTTGCTCCAAGTCCGCATCAATAGTGCTCGTAGTGGCAGGATGGAAGCAATAAAGACACCCATATAGATCTCTACAGCCCCCCAGATATTGCTGTAGAAGAACTTCCTTTGTCCTGCGAGTATTGCCATGGGTGTCATGTCCTTGACTTGATGGAATCCAGCAAAGAAATAAGCCGTAGCTACCGCAGAGGCGATGATTGTGATGAGACCAAGCATGAAAGTTATAGTCAAACCGACTTTTTGTGCTGTAGTTGCACGAACTTTCGCCACAAAGATTAGTGCCAATATAGCAGTCGACAATTCGACGAAGCTGTTCATCGATGTGTTGAGGATGTACAGATACTGGTACCCGACACACAGTTGTTCTTGTGACAGGGTCGAATCCCCAACATCACCTTCAAGAACACTCCAGCGACCACCACCTGTGACGGGCACACAAGAAAAGATGCCCATCGCGGACACTGCCAAAATTTGCAGACTGACAAAGCAAGTCAAACACCTCAGAGCTAGTTGTTGTAATCCCCACAGATCCAATTCGAAAAGTAAGACAATCACGGAAAGTTTCGTGATAGGTACACATACAGCGTGAATCAATTCGTAGAAGTAGACTCGCAGTATGGAAGAGCGTGCCGAGACGCCTGGACCGATCGCTCT
>JAQQXO010000316.1:2500-25000 GCA_029852735.1 Persea americana
TCTTCAACCCATTAGGAGTACCTTCGCGAATGAATGTGGGACAAATATTTGAATGTTCGCTCGGTTTAGCGGGGTACCTGTTGGACAGACATTATAGAATAGCACCCTTTGATGAGAGATATGAGCAAGGGGCTTCGAGAAAGCTAGTGTTTCCTGAATTATATTCAGCCAGTAAGCAAACAGCAAATCCGTGGGTATTTGAACCCGAGTATCCGGGAAAAAGCAGAATATTGGATGGAAGAACAGGAGATCCTTTTGAACAACCGGTTATAATAGGAAAGTCCTATATCCTGAAATTAATTCATCAAGTTGATGATAAAATCCATGGACGTTCCAGCGGGCATTATGCACTTGTTACACAACAACCCCTTAGGGGAAGGGCCAAGCAAGGGGGACAACGAGTAGGAGAAATGGAAGTTTGGGCTCTAGAGGGATTTGGTGTTGCTCATATTTCACAAGAGATGCTTACTTATAAATCGGATCATATTAGAGCTCGTCAGGAAGTACTTGGAACTACAATCATTGGAGGAACAATACTTAAACCCGAGGATGCGCCAGAATCTTTTCGATTGCTCGTTCGAGAACTACGATCTTTGGCTCTGGAACTGAATCATTTCCTTGTATCTGAGAAGAACTTCCAGATTAACAGGAAGGAAGCTTGATCGAAATGAATCAGAATTTTTCTTCTATGATCGACCGATATAAACATCAACAACTTCGAGTTGGATTCAGTTTCTCCTCAACAAATAAGTGCTTGGGCCACCAAAATCCTACCTAATGGAGAGATGGTTGGAGAGGTGACAAAACCCTATACTTTTCATTACAAAAGCAATAAACCGGAAAAGGATGGATTGTTTTGTGAAAGAATTTTTGGACCTATAAAAAGCGGAATTTGTGCTTGTGGAAATTATCGAGTGATCGGAGAGGAAAAAGAAGATCCGAAATTTTGTGAACAATGCGGAGTTGAATTTGTTGATTCTCGGATACGAAGATATCAAATGGGATACATCAAACTGGCATGTCCAGCGACTCATGTATGGTATTTGAAACGTCTTCCTAGTTATATCGCGAATCTTTTAGATAAACCCCTTAAGGAATTAGAAGGCCTAGTATACTGCGATGTGTGATTTGATCGAAATTAGGATTTTACAGATTCGGAATGAGAAACTGTCATCCCATTCAATTCGATGGGGATGCCCCTGACTCTGACATGTATCTTGGGAGGAGGAATATGAAGCTCAGAATTATGGTTGTATTCAATACTTCCAAATGAAAGGGGAATTGATCCATGGTCGATTCCGTAACATATAACAGTTGTACCTCGTGAAAAAAAAACTTCTTTCGTGGAATTAGACGTTCTATTTCTTTTAGAAAGAGATTCTGTTCAAATAAACAAATATGACACGGTTACAGGAGCCCATCCATCGCATATATGCTTCAAGGGACATTATGGCATAACCGTCGAGGTGAAGTGGAGACCTAAAAGATCGAATGAAACAATACATAGACAAGTAAATCCCTTATTAGTTCCAAGGTATTCCTTTAATTTAAGGGGATTTATCATTCGAAGGGAAGTAGACTACTCAATAATTTGACATTCCATTTTTATCGTAATTGAATAAGTAATTCAGAAAAGTCAAAGGAAGGATGAATCCATGAAATATTTTTGTTGGTCCTCACTGGGAACTTGAGTAAGGAGTAGATCTTTCTGGGGTTTTCTAGAACAAAATTTGAAAGTGGAGAACCCCTTTCTTTATTTGGTGTAACTACTTGAGCCGGATGAGAGGAAACCATCACGTCCGATTTTGAAGGGGGGATCCTATAGGAACCTATCCCAATTTTTCTTTTGCCAGGCCCATAGCTAAAAAACCGACTTTCTTGCGATTACGAGGTTCATTCGAATCTGAAATCCAATCCCGGAAATACAGCATCCCACTTTTTTTTACTACCCCAGGTTTCGATACATTTCGAAATCGAGAAATCTCTACTGGAGCAGGTGCTATCAGAGAACAATTAGCCGATCCGGATTTGCGAATTATTATAGATCATTCATCGGTAGAATGGAAGGAATTAGGGGAAGAAGGGTTCACTGGGAATGAATGGGAAGATAGAAAAATTGGAAGAAGAAAGGATTTTTTGGTTAGACGCATGGAATTAGCTAAGCATTTTATTCGAACAAATGTAGAACCAGAACGGATGGTTTTGTGCCTATTACCAGTTCTTCCTCCCGAGTTGAGGCCAATCATTCAGATAGATGGGGGTAAACTAATGAGTTCGGATATTAATGAACTCTACCGAAGAGTTATCTATCGGAACAATACTCTTACCGATTCATTAACAACAAGTAGATCTACGCCAGGGGAATTAGTAATGTGTCAGGAGAAATTGGTACAAGAAGCCGTGGATACACTTCTTGATAATGGGATCCGCGGACAACCAATGAGAGACGGTCATAATAAAGTTTACAAGTCATTTTCAGATGTAATTGAAGGCAAAGAAGGAAGATTTCGTGAGACTCTACTTGGTAAACGGGTCGATTATTCGGGGCGTTCCGTCATTGTCGTGGGCCCTTCGCTTTCATTACATCGATGTGGATTACCTCGAGAAATAGCAATAGAACTTTTTCAGACATTTGTCATTCGTGGTTTAATCAGACGACATATCGCTTCTAACATAGGAATTGCTAAAAGTCAAATTCGGGAAAAAGAACCCATTGTATGGGAAATACTTCAAGAAGTTATGCAGGGGCATCCTGTATTGTTGAATAGAGCGCCCACCCTGCATAGATTAGGCATACAGGCGTTCCAGCCCATTTTAGGGGGTGGACGTGCTATTTGTTTACATCCATTAGTTCGTAAAGGATTCAATGCAGACTTTGATGGGGATCAAATGGCTGTTCATGTACCTTTATCTTTGGAAGCGCAAGCGGAGGCTCGTTTACTTATGTTTTCTCATATGAATCTCTTTTCTCCGGCTATTGGAGATCCCATTTCGGTACCAACCCAAGATATGCTTATTGGACTCTATGTATTAACGATCGGGAATCGTCGAGGTATTTGTGCAAATAGGTATAATCCATGGAATCGCATAAACTATCAAAATGAAACAGTTAATGATTATAAGTATAAATATACTACGAAAGAGAAAGAGCCCTATTTTTGTAGTTCCTATGATGTACTTATAGTTTATCAGCAGAAACGAATCAATTTAGATAGTCCTTTGTGGCTTCGGTGGCGACTAGATCAACGTGTCATTGCCTCAAGAGAAGTTCCTGTCGAAGTTCAATATGAATCTTTGGGTACCTATCATGAAATTTATGGGCACTATCTAATAGTAAGACGTATAAAAAAACAAACCCTTTGTATATACATCCGAACCACTGTTGGTCATATTTCTTTTTCTCGAGAAATAGAAGAAGCCATACAGGGGTTTTGTCAGGCCTACTCATACGGTACCTAAGCTAAGGAATTATGTAATACCGCGGGAATTTGGATCTCTCCGGTTCAACTGGAATCATAATTCCTTAATTTCTACATGAATCGAGATCCAGTAAAGGAGGTCTTCGAATCACTGACTCAAACCCATTGGCGAATCCTACTCAGCGGAATAGAGAAGTACTTATGGCAGAATGGGCTGATCTGTTCTTTTACAATAAAGCGATAGATGGGTCTGCCATGAAACGACTTATTAGCAGATTAATAGATCACTTCGGAATGGCATATACATCGCACACCCTGGATCAAGTAAAGACTCTGGGTTTCCAGCAAGCCACTGCTACATCCATTTCATTAGGAATTGATGATCTTTTAACAGTACCTTCTAAGGGGTGGCTAGTCCAAGATGCTGAACGACAAAGTTTCATTTTAGAAAAGCACCATCATTATGGGAATGTACACACAGTAGAAAAATTACGCCAATCCATTGAGATATGGTATGCTACAAGTGAATATTTGAGACAAGAAATGCATCCTAATTTTAGGATGACTGATCCTTCTAATTCAGTCCATATAATGTCCTTTTCGGGAGCTAGAGGAAATGCATCTCAGGTACACCAATTAGTAGGTATGAGAGGATTAATGTCGGATCCCCAAGGACAAATGATTGATTTACCGATTCAAAGCAATTTACGCGAAGGACTTTCTTTAACGGAATATATCATTTCCTGCTACGGAGCCCGCAAAGGAGTTGTGGATACTGCTGTACGAACATCAGATGCTGGATACCTCACGCGTAGACTTGTTGAAGTAGTTCAACACATTGTTGTACGTAGAACAGATTGTGGCACTACCCGAGGCATTTCCGTGAGTCCTAGAAATGGGATGACGGAAAGAATTTGGGTCCAAACACTAATTGGTCGTGTATTAGCATACAATATATATATGGGCCTACGTTGCATTGCCGCTCAAAATAAAGATATTGGGGTTGGACTTGTCACTCGATTCATAACCTTTCGAACACAACCAATATATATTCGAACCCCCTTTCTTTGCAGGAGTATATCTTGGATCTGTCGATTATGTTATGGTCAGAGTCCCACTCATGGCGACCTGGTCGAATTAGGAGAAGCAGTAGGTATTATTGCGGGTCAATCAATCGGCGAACCGGGGACTCAACTAACATTAAGAACCTTTCATACCGGTGGAGTATTCACAGGTGGTACTGCAGAACATGTACGAGCTCCTTTTAAGGGAAAAATAAAATTCAATGAGGATTTGGTTCATCCCACACGTACACGTCATGGGCATCCTGCTTTTCTATGTTATATAGACCTGTATGTAACTATTGAGAGTCACGATATTCTACATAATGTGAATATTCCACCCAAAAGTTTTCTTTTAGTTCAAAATGATCAATATGTAGAATCAGAACAAGTGATTGCTGAGATTCGCGCTGGAACATCCACTTTCAATTTTAATAAAGTTAAAGAGAAAGTTCGAAAACATATTTATTCTGACTCAGAGGGAGAAATGCACTGGAGTACCGATGTGTACCATGCACCTGAATATAAATATGGTAATGTTCATCTCTTACCCAAAACAAGTCATTTATGGATATTATCAGGAGCTCTGTGCAGATCCAGTATAGTGCCTTTTTCGCTCCACAAGGATCAAGATCAAATGAATGTTCATTCTGTTGAACGGAGATCTATTTCTGACCTCTCCGTGACTAATGATCAAGTGAGACACAAATTGTTTAGTTCGAATCCTTACGGTAAAAAGGGGGGGGTTCTTGATTATTCAGGACCTGATCGAATCATATCCAACGGTCATTGGAATTTCATATATCCTACCATTCTCCACGAGAATTCTGATTTATTGGCTAAGAGGCGAAGAAATAGATTTATCATCCCATTCCAATCTGATCAAGAACGAGAAAAAGAACTAATGCCCCGTTCCGGTATCTCGATTGAAATACCCATAAATGGTGTTTTACCTAGAAATAGTATTCTTGCTTATTTCGACGATCCCCTATACAGAAGAAGCAGTTCAGGAATTACTAAATATGGGACTATAGGGGTGGGTTCAATCGTCAAAAAAGAGGATTTGATTGAGTATCGAAGAGCAAAAGAATTTAGGCCAAAATACCAAATGAAAGTAGATCGATTTTTTTTCATTCCCGAAGAAGTGCATATCTTACCCGGTTCTTCGCCCATAATGGTACGGAACAACAGTATCATTGGAGTAGATACACGAATCGCTTTAAATACAAGAAGCCAAGTAGGCGGATTGGTCCGGGTGGAGAGAAAAAAAAAAAGGATTGAACTCAAAATCTTTTCTGGGGATATCTATTTTCCTGGAGCGACAGATAAGATATCCCGGCACTGCGGCATCTTGATACCACCAGGAACGGGAAAAAAAAATTCTAAGGAATCAAAAAAATGGAAAAATTGGATTTATGTCCAACGGATTACACCTACCAAGAAAAAGTATTTTGTTTCAGTTCGACCCGTAGTCACATATGAAATAGCTGATGGGATAAATTTAGCAACGCTTTTCCCCCAGGATCCGTTGCAGGAAAGGGATAATGTGCAACTACGAATTGTCAATTATATCCTTTATGGAAATGGCAAACCGATTCGGGGAATTTATCACACAAGTCTTCAATTAGTTCGGACTTGTTTAGTATTGAATTGGAACCAAGACCGAGATGGTTCTATAGAAGAGGTTCATGCTTCCTTTGTTGAAGTAAGGGCAAATGATCTGATTCGAGATTTCATAAGAATTGATTTAGTGAAGTCCTCTATTTTTTATATCGGAAAAAGGAATGATATGGCAAGTTCAGGATTGATTGCCAATAATGGATCAGATCGCACCAATATTAATCCTTTTTATTTCAAGGCGAGGATTCAATCATTTACCCAACATCAAGGGACTATTCGTACGTTGCTGAATAGAAATAAGGAATGTCCATCTTTTCTAATTTTGTTATCATCCGATTGTTCTCGAATTGGTCTATTCAATGGTTCGAAATCTCACAAAGAATTAATTAAATTAATTAAAGAGGATCCCGCGATTCCCATTAGGAATTCGTTGGGTCCTTTAGGGATTGTACCTAAAATTACGAATTTTTATTCATTTTACTATTTCTATTTAATAACTCATAATCAGATCTTGTTAAAGAAATATTTTCTACTTGACAATTTCAAACATACTTTCCGAGGGCTTAGATATTATTTAATGGATGAAAATGGGAGAATTTATAATCCCGATTCATGCAGTAACATCATTTTTAATCCATTCGATTTGAATTGGTGCTTTCTCCCTCACGATTATTGTGAGGAGACATCCACAATAATTAGCCTTGGACAGTTTATTTGTGAAAATGTATGTATATCCAAATGCGGACCACACATAAAATCGAGTCAAGTTCTAATTGTTCATGTTGACTCCTTAGTCATAAGATCCGCTAAGCCCCATTTGGCTACGCCAGGAGCAACTGTTCATGGCCATTGTGGAGAAATCCTTTACGAAGGAGATACATTAGTTACATTTATATATGAAAAATCGAGATCGGGTGATATAACACAAGGTCTTCCAAAAGTGGAACAAGTGTTAGAAGCGCGTTCGATTGATTCAATATCGATGAACTTAGAAAAGAGGGTTGAGGGTTGGAACGAACGTATAACAAGAATCCTTGGAATTCCTTGGGGATTCTTGATTGGCGCTGAACTAACCATAGCGCAAAGTCGTATCTCTTTGGTTAATAAGATCCAAAAGGTTTATCGATCCCAAGGGGTGCAGATCCATAATAGGCATATAGAGATTATTGTACGTCAAATAACATCAAAAGTGTTGGTTTCAGAAGATGGAATGTCTAATGTTTTTTCACCTGGAGAACTAATCGGATTGTTGCGAGCGGAACGAACAGGGCGTGCTTTGGAAGAAGCGATCTGTTACCGAGCCATCTTATTGGGAATAACGAGGGCATCTCTGAATACTCAAAGTTTCATATCCGAAGCGAGTTTTCAAGAAACCGCTCGAGTTTTAGCAAAAGCTGCTCTACGAGGTCGTATTGATTGGTTGAAAGGCCTGAAAGAAAACGTTGTTCTGGGGGGGATGATGCCTGTTGGTACCGGATTCAAAGGATTAGTGCACCGCTCAAGGCAACACAGCAACATTCCTTTGGAAATCAAAAAGAAGAATCTATTCGAGGAGGAAATGAGAGATCTTTTGTTCCACCACAGAGAATTATTTGGTTCTTGCATCCCAAATAATTTCCCTGATACATCAGAACGATCATTTACGGGATTTAATGACAGATTCATTCTTTTCTTTTAACTATAGGGTCCTGGTCATTTGATTTGGTAATAAAGATAATAACGAATAGAAAGGAATTAATGACTTGGACTGGGTATTAACGGTCAATCTCCGGTAGAAGGTTCCGTCGGAACAATTATTTATTTCAGGTACCTCTTAAATAAAAAAAAAAAGAGAGAAAATGTGGGGAGAAATGACAAGAAGATATTGGAACATGAATTTTGAAGAGATGATGAAAGCAGGAGTTCATTTTGGCCATGGTACTAGGAAATGGAATCCTAGAATGGCACCTTACATCTCTTCAAAGCGTAAGGGTATTCATATTACAAATCTTACTCGAACTGCTCGTTTTTTGTCAGAAGCCTGTGATTTAGTTTTTGATGCAGCAAGTATAGGAAAACACTTCTTAATAGTTGGTACCAAAAATAAAGCAGCCAATTCAGTAGCATCAGCTGCAATAAGGGCTCGGTGTCATTATGTTAATAAAAAATGGCTCGGTGGTATGTTAACGAATTGGTCCACTACAGAAATGAGACTTCATAGGTTCAGGAACTTGAGATCGGAACAAAATACGGGGAAACTCAATTGTCTCCCGAAAAGAGATGTAGCAATGTTGAAGAGGCAATTATCTCACTTGCAAACCTATCTGGGCGGGATCAAATATATGACGGGGTTACCCGATATTGTAATCATCGTTGATCAGCAAGAAGAATATACGGCTCTTCGAGAATGTCTCACTTTGGGGATTCCAACAATTTGTTTAATCGATACAAATTGTGACCCGGATCTCGCAAATATTCCGATTCCAGCGAACGATGACGCTATAGCTTCAATCCGATTGATTCTTAACAAATTAGTATCCGCAATTTGTGAGGGCGGTTCTAGCTATATAAGAAATTGTTGATTAATAATAGGATAAGTCAATGACTTTGGAAACTCCATAAATTGATTGAATCGGTTACTATCCCTGAGTCTCAAAAAAGAGATCAAAATCACTGGGGATATTATGTGATCACTTGGGATCCGAAATATACGATTGATTCAAAGTAGACGAGTTGAGAAAGAGATACGAGATGGCTGAATCAAAATAATTCCTTTTTAAGTTCCATTTATGTCAGAGGGCAATATGAATGTTTTACCCTGTTCCATCAACTCACTAAAAGTGTTATACGATATATCCGATGTGGAAGTAGGCCAACATTTTTATTGGCAAATAGGGGGTTTCCAAGTCCATGCCCAAGTACTTATCACTTCTTGGGTTGTAATTGCTATCTTATTAGGTTCAGCCACTATAGCTGTTCGGAATCCACAAACCATTCCAACCGACGGTCAGAATTTCTTCGAATATGTCCTCGAATTCATTCGAGACTTGAGCAAAACTCAGATTGGAGAAGAATATGGTCCTTGGGTTCCCTTTATTGGAACTATGTTCCTATTTATTTTTGTTTCTAACTGGTCAGGTGCCCTTTTACCCCGGAAAATCATACAGTTACCGCATGGAGAGTTAGCTGCACCCACGAATGATATAAATACTACTGTTGCTTTAGCTTTACCTACGTCAGTGGCATATTTCTATGCGGGTCTTACCAAAAAAGGATTGGGTTATTTCGGTAAATACATTCAACCAACTCCAATACTTTTACCAATTAACATCCTAGAAGATTTCACAAAACCCTTATCACTTAGTTTTCGACTTTTCGGGAATATATTAGCGGATGAATTAGTAGTTGTTGTTCTTGTTTCTTTAGTACCTTCGGTGGTTCCTATACCTGTCATGTTCCTTGGATTATTCACAAGCGGGATTCAGGCTCTTATTTTTGCAACTTTAGCCGCAGCTTATATAGGTGAATCCATGGAGGGTCATCATTGACTAGCTTCCGAAATGGTCTTAAAAAAAAGCTTATCCCAACTCATACCGGTATATACGATCTAGAATAGGAGCAAAAAAAAAATGTATGATATTAGAGAATTAAAAAAAAGTAAGGGGGGTCGAGCTGGGTATATGTAAGGGCTCTAAGCCAATCCCTGTATATGTTTCGAAGAATGATTCTAGAATCCGGTTCAATAGAAGATACGGATGGTTTACGTTATTAAAGAAACAATGTATATGTGATATTAGATATTCACTAGTTATATATGGGCTATCCATATATATTATTTCCCATCCCACTGAATTTAGACGGATTCCAATGCAAGCCCTTCCGTTTTATCTGTGACTGTGGATTGAATGAATAAACAAATGAAGTCAAGCATGCATATAGAAGAGAAAGAGCGAAGAATTGAAAGAATGGAATGGTTCGGAACAAAGAAATGGAAGAACTGGAATCATATAGATTTACAAAGACTCCACGGATAGAAACTAAAAACGAGATATCGAAGTAGCTCTGATGATTCAGTAATATTATTATTTCAATTCAGAGTTCTTAGTTCTTTTTTTTTTTCGGATAGATCTTAAGTGATGGAATAATGAAGTAATAATTCATCGGTTGATTGTATCATTAACCATTTCTTTTTTTTGGTGCGAGGAACTTAATATGAATCCATTGATTTCTGCCGCTTCCGTTATTGCTGCTGGATTGGCTGTGGGACTTGCTTCTATTGGACCTGGAGTTGGTCAAGGTACTGCTGCGGGCCAAGCCGTAGAAGGTATCGCGAGACAGCCAGAAGCAGAGGGTAAAATACGAGGTACTTTATTGCTTAGTCTGGCTTTTATGGAAGCTTTAACGATTTACGGACTGGTCGTGGCATTAGCGCTTTTATTTGCGAATCCTTTTGTTTAATCCTATAAATGTGAAAAATAAATATTTATTTTCTTTTCCTATTTTATTGCCGCGGGCTTGCCTTGCCGAATTATATCCAAACTTAACTCCTACAATCACTTCTTCGTTGAGACAATACCCCCGGGGATGGAGTGATTTGAGGATGAGGAATTAGCATAGCAGACCCACTTGCTTTCTTCCCTTCCGTTCTTAATGGAAACTCTTTTTTACTTTTAGGAAGTGTTGCAACAAACAACAAACGAGGTATTTCGTAATTGACATGAAACCTGGGACTAAATAAATAGATTATTGAGAATTTCCATGGAAATAATAATAAAGAAAAATATTTATTAAAATGAATCTATTCATATTTATAATAAGGAAATTAATAAAAATAAATCAATCCAAAACAAAGGGGGCGAAGTGATACAAAAAGAACTCTGTTCCATTTTGTTGGTCCTATCTATAAGAGAAAAGCATATGAAAGATGTAACCGATTCTTTCGTTTCCTTTGGTCACTGGCCATCCGCTGGGAGTTTCGGGTTTAATACCGATATTTTAGCAACAAATCTAATAAATCTAAGTGTAGTGCTTGGTGTATTGATCTTTTTTGGAAAGGGAGTGTGTGCGAGTTGTGTATTTCAAGAATAGGCTGGATCCAACCGGCTGCACTTTCCTTTTTTTTTTTTGAATGGGAAAGTTATAAATAGGAAAGAAAGGTGCACGATCTCGACGAATTACTTCTGAATAAATTAAGAAATCATATGTAAGAACCATAGCATTTCGTAACTTATTGGTAAATCAACTTTGATTCTCTATCAGCCAATAATGTGGGACCTTTAACATGGTTAAAGCGAAACCGTTTGAAGTCCAGGCACAACATGGTACTCTTTCTACCACTACGTTAGTACGGAGATGGTTTCGAAAAAATGAATAGTTGGCAATTTATCCGATATAGAACACTCATATCGATAAAATGATTTGAACCATTTACTGTAAAAATAGGTGTCTCGCCCTTTTTTATCCAATGTTGAATCGATGACCTATGTCTAAAATAAGAAGAATTTTTTGGATTTGAAGAAAACAAAAAAAAAAGAAACAACTTTGCTGACAATGACAGATTTTTTGTCGGGTCGGAAGAGTCCTCCGAATATTCTGGTCTCGTATCATATCAGTTTTGATATCTTGGAATACGAACAGAGAAGAGAGGGTAGGCTCATTACATTAAAATAGATGGAATGACCCATTAAGTAACTGAGTGTGAGAGCCAAATGAATCGAAAGATTCATGTTTGGTTCGGGAAGAGATCATGGAAGTGAAGTTGTGAAATGAATGGGAAGATAATCTACTTTCATTAAGTGATTTATTAGATAATCGAAAACAGAGGATCTTGAGTACTATTCGAAATTCAGAAGAACTACGTGAAGGAGCCATTGAGCAGCTCGAAAAAGCCCGGGCTCGCTTACGGAAAGTGGAAATAGAAGCAGATGAGTTTCGAGTGAATGGATACTCTGAGATAGAACGAGAAAAATGGAATTTGATTAATGCCACTTATGAGAATTTGGAACGATTAGAAAATTACAAAAATGAAACCATTCATTTTGAACAACAAAGAGCAATTAATCAGGTGCGACAACGAGTTTTCCAACAAGCCTTACAAGGAGCTCTAGGAACTCTGAATAGTTGTTCAAACAGCGAGTTACATTTACGCACCATCGGTGCTAATATTGGCATGCTCGGGGCCATGAAAGAAGTAACTGATTAGCCCTTCTACTGTAGGCATTATTTTTTTTTTTTTTTCTTTGTTTCCGAAAAAGAATTAAGAGACACTAATGGTAACCATTCGAGCCGACGAAATTAGTAATATTATCCGTGAACGTATTGAACAATATAATAGAGAAGTCAAGATTGTGAATACCGGCACAGTACTTCAGGTAGGCGACGGCATTGCTCGTATTCATGGTCTTGATGAAGTAATGGCAGGGGAATTAGTAGAATTTGAAGAGGGTACAATAGGCATTGCTCTGAATTTGGAATCAAATAATGTTGGCGTTGTATTAATGGGTGACGGTTTGATGATACAAGAGGGAAGTTCTGTAAAAGCAACAGGAAGAATTGCTCAGATACCCGTTAGTGAGGCTTATTTGGGTCGTGTTATAAATGCTCTGGCTAAACCCATTGATGGGAGAGGTGAAATTTCAGCTTCTGAATCTCGGTTAATCGAATCTCCTGCTCCAGGTATTATTTCGAGACGTTCCGTATATGAGCCTCTTCAAACGGGACTTATTGCTATTGATTCGATGATCCCTATAGGACGCGGTCAGCGAGAATTAATTATTGGGGACAGACAGACCGGAAAAACAGCAGTAGCCACAGATACTATTCTCAACCAAAAGGGGCAAAATGTAATATGTGTTTATGTAGCTATTGGTCAAAAAGCATCCTCCGTGGCCCAGGTAGTGACCACTTTCCAGGAACGAGGCGCAATGGAATACACTATTGTGGTAGCCGAAACGGCGGATTCACCTGCTACATTACAATACCTCGCTCCTTATACAGGAGCGGCTCTGGCTGAATATTTTATGTACCGTGAACGACATACTTCAATAATTTATGATGATCTCTCCAAACAAGCACAAGCTTATCGTCAAATGTCTCTTCTATTAAGAAGACCGCCCGGTCGCGAAGCTTATCCAGGAGATGTTTTTTATTTGCATTCACGCCTTTTGGAAAGAGCCGCTAAATCAAGTTCTCGTTTAGGTGAAGGAAGTATGACCGCTTTACCAATAGTTGAGACTCAATCTGGGGACGTTTCGGCTTATATCCCTACTAATGTGATTTCCATTACAGATGGACAAATATTCTTATCCGCTGATCTATTCAATGCCGGAATCCGTCCTGCCATTAATGTGGGTATTTCTGTCTCGAGAGTAGGATCTGCAGCTCAAATTAAAGCCATGAAACAAGTAGCCGGCAAATCGAAACTGGAACTGGCTCAATTCGCAGAGTTAGAAGCCTTTGCACAATTCGCTTCTGATCTCGATAAAGCCACTCAGAATCAATTGGCAAGAGGTCAACGATTGCGCGAGTTGCTCAAACAATCCCAAGCAGCCCCTCTCACGGTGGAAGAACAGATAGTTACTATTTATACTGGAGCGAATGGGTATCTTGATCCGTTAGAAATTGGACAGGTAAAGAAATTTCTCGTTCAGTTACGTACCTACTTAAAAACAAATAAACCTCAGGTCCAAGAAATCATATCTTCTACCAAGACATTTACCGCGCAAGCGGAAGCCCTTTTGAAGGAAGCTATTCCGGAACAGATAGAACTGTTTCTACTTCAGGAACAAAAATAAAGAAATTGATCACTCTTAAGTACAAGACGAATCGTTGAGAAATGGCCCCGATTCGAATCATTCAAAATATGTTTCTTGACATAGCAATCTACAAAAATAGATGGAAATAAATTGCGTCCAATAGGATTTGAACCTATACCAAAGGTTTAGAAGACCTCTGTCCTATCCATTAGACAATGGACGCTTTTCATTCCGATTTCTTTCACATTCTGACTTTCCTATCTCCTATAAAAAAAAGAATAGGATTGTATGTGAAAGAAATATTTTAGGGACATATCAAAAGCATGTATTATAATAATTAATATGAAGCGGATAGCGGGAATCGAACCCGCATCGTTAGCTTGGAAGGCTAGGGGTTATAGTAGACGTCGATTCATCATTTTTAACGTCTCTAATTCAAAACCGAACATGAAATTTTGGTTTCATTCGGCTCCTTTATGGGATTCCCAAATCTAAGACATAAAAAAAACTAAAAAAAAAAAAGAAAAAATTTACGATGTATGGGAAAAGGGAGTCATAGCAAATCTGAATTCAAAGAAATCCATTTGGCCCATAACATCTATGTCAGCCTTTTCGTCTGAATGCACCCCAAATGACTTGCTTTTTAGATGATCCCTCTAGAAAGGGGAGGATTCTCACAAATCTTTCTAGTTACTTCGTTCCCTATTTGTACTTGCAAGAATCCTGAAGAAAAGAATTTTTTTGTTCCACCGAGCTGAAACAATATGTCGATGGCTCTAGTAAACCAAAGTCATCGTTTAATAGCTATTTGGCTTCAATCTCCCCCTAAAAAAAAATGAAAGATCTAGTTACGATTAGAAATAGACTTTTGTATCTTCATACATGGATCCCTTACTTATACTCATTCAATTGGAATGGTTGATCCAACTTAAAAAAAAAATTATGCTTCGCAATTCCATAATCCAATTTTGTTAGTCAATTTCTAATTGACTTGACTTTTGGATACAAATCACGAGAATGTATATTCTTCCTCAAATGTGGCATTGAGAGGTAAGGGATTAATGCCCTTTTAATAAATAAAGTTTTTGATCAGAATAGGAATCAAACGAAAGATCCCTTATCTATTTCACTTGTTAATAGAACGAATCACGCTTTTACCACTAAACTATACCCGCTACAATATAATTATTGTATACGGGCGGGCCATTTGTCGAACAAGGGCGTGAAACGTAATCAAGATAGGATCAGAATCATGAAAATTGGGGTGCTGACATGTTGTGCTCTGACGGGGAGACTTGATAAAATAGGAGAAGGAGGTTCATTTCAATAACAAGCTTTTATCGGGGAGCCGTTACTGATAGTCCCGGCCCGAAAGAGCCATTGAAGTCGGAACATAAAAATGAGTTGAGTTGTACAAGAATCCAGAGCTCCATTTTTCTTTTTCGAAGCTACTCTCCTTTTCCTATTCATTCAACTGCCAAATCTTATGAATTCGGGTCGATTGGATCGAGTGAAAAATCCTATTGTTTTGGTTGTGGACTCAAGGGTTCAGGTTCAAACATGTTCTTTGAAGAAATATATGAGTTCTATTATAATAGAAAAAAATATGTTTTTTTTATTCCATTTAAGTAAATCGAGAAAAGGAAAAACATAATAAGAAATGACACTCCTATCATAGGAATGGAAATAGCCTTGTTGCTGCTTCAATAACAAGCATTTTCGTTTTCAAATCAAATAAATCATTTGATCTATGATTCATTGGAACAAGGAATGGCCTGGCTAGGTACTGGCCAGGCCGGGGGAATAAAAGAAAGAACTTTTCGGACGAAATCAAAGAGGGACTCTTTCTATTGGAGATATCTGTTTCGAATCATTATCTAAAGGGAATTGATGATTGATCAAATTCGTCTATATTTATAGAATAAAGAAAGATAAGGAAAAACTTTTACATATGAATTATCCTTTTAAAATTGGGAGAGATGGCTGAGTGGACTAAAGCGGCGGATTGCTAATCCGTTGTACGAATTATTTGTACCGGGGGTTCGAATCCCCCTCTCTCCGTTTCTTCTGATCACTTGATATTTCCCTTTCGAATTCGAAAAAATCTCTAACCCCCTTTCTCATAGTTAAATGTATGGAATGGAGAAAGAAAATCCTAAGAAAATTAAGAAATCGAGCAAGGAAAAACCCCTGATTTTTTTTATTCATCACGTCCAGGATTACGTCCTGGATCATTAGATAGGAATCCGAAGATGAAGAGAGAAACAAAGAATATCACTACTGTGTAAACGAAGAGTTTGAGAGTAAGCATTACACAATCTCCAAGATCATTTTGGGGGAAATAGGGGAATAGATTCTCCATTTTTGTACCACATATTCCGTTTTGACACCAAGAAAAGAAGCGGTTTCTAGAAAACATAAGGAATTTGCAGGAATGAATTTGTAATAAGATTCTGATTCTTTCGTTAACAAAATGATCTCTCATACCTACAATTAGGTATTGTAGGGACCATACATAGGGTCTTCGACCCCCAGAAGGAATGAAGAAATGAGGTGATTCCGATTCATCTCGGTTATCCAAAAGAATTTCCATGTTTGAGTCGAGGGTTCATTATCTGATCTTATCAATTCTTAAGAATAGAATTTTTTTTTATCGAATAAATCATGAATGTTTCTAAGACAGTATTAAAGATCTCATCGAAAACTTACAGCAGCTTGCCAAACAAGGGCTAAGAGAAAAAAGAGCACAGGTATGACTGGCATAACATCTACGATTGGATTGAAAAAAGCATAAGCTTCGGGCAATTTGGCGAAGAAAAAGCTACTCGAATGAAGGGCAGAATTAAGACAGATCAAACTAAAGATATTAAGCATAACAAACATTTTGTTCTTGGAGAAAATTTCATTATTATTGGGTTATTGATATAAGGGGAAAATGAAGAAAGAAGGGAAAGTAGGCCGCAAAATCTTTCTTTTTCTTTGAACTCCCTCAATCAAAAATCCTTCAATTCTCAAATGAGAATAGAAGGAATCATACCTTACATACAATATCTTAATTGAATTATATGTAATGATCAATAAATTCATTTTGATTCTACATCTACATGTGTAGAATCATAGCAACAACCAATTCAATAGATATTGGGGCTGGAATTGACGAACAACCAATACCGATATTAGTGTTTATCGGTGTCGAATAGAAATAAAAATGGGGCGTGGCCAAGTGGTAAGGCAACGGGTTTTGGTCCCGTTACTCGGAGGTTCGAATCCTTCCGTCCCAGACCAATTCTATCATAACAAAGATTGTTCTTTTTAAGAATCTTCTGTTTAAGGGTGTAATGTTGGATACAATGTGATCCAATCTTTCTTTGTGATTTCTAATGATTCTTCTATAGAATCATATCTTCCCTTTCGATTTTGTTTCTCACAAACAAACGGATCGAGTATCAATGACATGTGGATGGAAATAAATATCTTTTTTGATATAGGTAGGATGGGAACAAAGATCAAAGTGAAATTCAAAAAAAAAAACTGGGTGGGCCATTCAGCGTATGTTCGCCCCCTCGCCCATATTCATATTGAAGGTTAGTTAGTCATTTGGATAAACTTTATGCCCCATATCTATGATATTTGGATTCTCACATGATGCATTCTGAGTCGAAATGCGAAATAAAAGAGAAGTCTCTACCTTCCCTAAAGTAAATATAAATAAAGATAGGGTAGACAAAATGACTAATTCTATGTGGATCCTGAATCCTAAAAAACGGGGGGGTTCTTGGTATTAATTCCATCGCTGGAATTAAAGCTCCTGAGACTGGGGTGGGACAAAATCAAACAAAATAGTAACAACGAATTGATATGAACCCATTTTGCTTTGTACTTATACAAGACAGGATAGCATCCCATAAGAAGATCCTTTTAAATTGGCTTTGGATATGATTCATGATCCCCATGGAATTCGTGTCGATATGAGTTAATCCGCAAAGGAAAGGAAGGTATCAATTTTAAGACCCTTGTCATCCGGATCTTATTAACAAACAAGAAAATTCAATACGGAACAGATTATTTTCTTTGGACCTAATTTCTTTTATTTTGTATTTGATTTGGCTCCAATGAATAATTGGAAATCAATGTAGCGATCAATTGGGGGAGGGGGGAGATTCATACATTCACTTTACTTTATGGAAAGATTCCTGAATCTGAAGTAAGGAAAAATCTGTAGAAAATGAACCATGCCTATATGTATTGTTATTGTTCTATTTCAGTGATCAGTGACACCGGTGTTTCAGTTTTGGCGAAAAAGATCTGCGATCCCTTAAATACCCACGATTACCCCCGGTAACACTTGTTTGGTGTATCTGATGAATACGATAAAATCAGACTCCTACGATTCTGATTTTATCAATCAGATGAAAGAATACCTGAAAGAATACCGACCTTCATTTTTTCTTTCATGAGCCCCTTCTATCCATCCCCAAGAAAACAAAACAATTGGATTTGTTTCTTGACCCATTTATCTGGTTTAAATTATTGATGATTCAATCGGAAAGGAAACATAGAGGTCTCTTATGATGATCAAATTCGCGTCTGATTTAATTAATCAGATATCTGCTAAACATTTTTAGATCCTCGTTGTACCGACTTGTTGATGGATTTAGAGATTCAATTCAGTCTTTACTGGAAAACTTATTTCCAGTAATGATGTCGAAGTAGGAAATTCTTGAAATTGTTTTTTATGATTCCTTATAAATTCTTTCTACTCGAAGAAGTGTGACATTGGTGAATCTATCCTATCGAGTCACTTGCGATCTTTCCCGGTCATTGGAATAGCTTATTTGGTTAATGACTCATTCTGTTCCGGTATCGGTAATCTAATTAAAGACCCTTCTTTAGTTTTAGTTGTTTGAGAAAGAATTGGATCTTTCATGATTCATCATCCCTAACAATCTGTTGAAGATGTAAAGAAGTGTTAAGCAACGCATTTCTTCGTGTTTTTTATAAATGTGTTTCATTCTTCTAATAAAATATGGGGTATAATTATATTCTTGCTGAGACTTCTCCAGATCCATCTATGAAAATGAAAGTATGGAGGACTTCATATACTATATACCGATTGAGCCAATGACTATTCATGATTCCATATTGAATCAATTCCATACCGGTCCAAAATTAGAGGAATGTTATGGTAAAACTTCGTTTGAAACGATGTGGTAGAAAGCAACGTGCGACTTGAAGGACATTATCGGCTGTGGATTCTTGTACCCACCATTTTATATATCAAAGAAGATGCTCTCGGCTCGACATAGTTTGTTCTATTCCACTAGGACCCCAATTTTGGGGTTGTAATAAAATAATATAATTATAATATAGCACATGATGGAGCTCGAGCATAAAGAATTGGTTCATTTAGCAGAGAGAAGGATCTAGGGTTAATGCCAATCAATAAGTTGGAACAACTTCGTAAGTATATCTTCGGTATAGAAATTGAAAGGATCAAGTTCGAACAAGTAAAAAAAAAAAAGTAAAATGAATTTGTCGAAATAGTTTTACCAATTCCGATCAAAAGTGTATCACAGGGGAATCAATCGTTTCCATAGAACGAAATAACAAAAGGTATGTTGCTACCCTTTTGAAACAATTAAGGATCACCGAAGTAATGTCTAAACCCAAGGATTCAAAGCAAAGATAAAATAAAGGATACCGGAACAAGGAAACACCGTTTTCAATTGTCTCAACAACTAGATCAGAATGGGGAAGAAATAAAATCGATTCTAGGCGAGACAAACAAAAGAGGTTAGAGACGGCTCAATAAATGTCTAAGGATTTCCCTTCGAGCTCTTTGAGAATGACCCAACTTGAGTTATGAGTACGAATGAGATTTCTTTTTTTTTTTTTTTTTTTCAGGAAGGAAGAACAAAAAAAAATGACTCAAATCATAGTCTAATTGATGATTTTGTGGATCTATTTGCCACTACAATACATAAATTCGAATCATTCTTTTTCGAGCCGTACGAGGAGAAAACCTCTTATACGTTTCTAGGGGGGGTTGTTCATTTATGTCTATCCCAATGAGTCATCTATCGAATCGTTGCAATTGATGTTCGATCCCGAAGAGAGGGAAGAGATCTTCGTAAAGTGGGTTTTTACGATCCGATAAAGAACCAAACTTATTCAAATGTTTCCGCTATTCTATATTTCCTTGAAAAAGGCGCTCAACCTACAGGAACTGTTCATGATATTTCAAAGAAGGCGGAGGTATTTAAGGAATTTCGAATTAATCAAATGAAATTAATGAAATAAAAAAAAAGGGGGGGGGTGCCCAGTATCTAGCTTTGTCTAATTGTTTCTCCACCATTCCTTATTTTTTTTCTCTATTCTCTATTCATTGTTGCTCTCACATGACCCCGTATCATAGAACTATAAAAAAAAAAGATCTTCTCTTGATATGAGACAGATAGAAAAAAGATTGAGTGAATAGATGAAATAACTGGGAAATTATGGGATTACCATCAATCAGATGGTTTTCGTTGGGACTCCACCAACAAACAAAAGGTCAATCTTGCTTATTGTACCTCTATTGAATAAATATTGAATAAACCCGACATTTTTTTCCTACCGGAATTCCTTATTTATTTCCCCACTCATACTTCATCCCTTATCTATGTTGTAGTGTCACTCCAACACAAGTCCTTGTTTTATTTATTGAATTGGTTTTCTCAACATTCAATTCATATTGACAATGGTGTATCGAACAAATATAATTCGATCGTGGATAAATAGATCTATTTATCCACATTTCATAAGTTTGTTTCTTTATTTCACTCAAATGATGGGTTCGTCAATTTCGTTGTGACACAAGAAGTATCTTAGTTAATATAATGAAAAAAAAAAAATAGAGTATGGGTAGTCTATAAATTTTTACATCTATTTAGATTTTCTCTATAATTTATCCCAGAATCTGTTGTATTTTCATCTGATCTCTGTTCATTTTTATGTTCACAATTGATCATCAAATCTTTCTTTTTGATCTGTTGCTAGTTCAATGTTTTGACGAGGTCGGGCAATCGAATCTCTTTATTTATTTTTTATTCCGATCGTATCTACACACCCTATTTATATGGGTTGCTAACTCAACGGTAGAGTACTCGGCTTTTAAGTGCGGCTATGGTCTTTTACACATTTTGATGAAGCAACGGATTCGTCCATACCATTGGTAGAGTTTGTAAGACCACGACTGATCCTGAAAGGGAATGAAAGGAAAAAACAGCATGTCGTATCAATGGAGAACTCTTAGAATACTTCATCCTTAACGGATCGATACAAAATCTTGTTTTGATTCTTTTCTTGGAAAGGGGTCAAATCAATTCAAGTTGGGTCGAGTGAATAAATGGATAGAGCCCTATAGCTCCAATTATAGGGAAACCAAAAGCAACGAGCTTCTGTTTGTTCTTAATTCGAATGATTACCCGATCTAATTAGACGTTAAAAATATATTAGTGCCTGATGTGGGAAAGGGTTCTCTTGTGAGTGGATCATCAATTCCTTTTTTTTCATGAATCCTAACTATTCTCTATTATGTTCTCTATTATGTAGTGGAGACGAATGTGTAGAAGAAACGGTATACTGATCAAAATTCATTATTCCAAAGTCAAAAGAGTGATCGGGTTGTAAAAATAAAGGATTTTTAACCATCTCTTGTAACTATAACGAACATAAATAAATTGGATGGAAATAGGATCCGTTGATTGTCCTTTCTGGCTCCGGGGTATCTATTCTTTTCTTACTATATACCTTGTTCTGACCGTATCGTACTATGTATTATTTGATAACTCAAGAAATCGCCCATTTGGTTCAAGTGTAATTTCAAATGGAAATGGAGGAACTACAAGGATATTTAGAAATGGATGGATTTCGGCAACAATACTTCCTATATCCCTTTCTATTTCAGGAATATATCTACGCGCTTGCTCATGGTCATGCTTTAAATGGATCGATTCTTTATGAACCGGTGGAAAATTTAGATCATGACAATAAATCCAGTTCACTAATTGTGAAACGTTTAATTACTCGAATGCATCAACAGAATCGTTTGATTATTTCGGTTAATGATTCTAATCAAAATCGATTCGTTGGGCACAACAATCATTTTGATTCTCAAATGATATCGGAGGGTTTTGCAGTCGTTGTGGAAATTCCATTCTCGCTGCGATTGGTATCTTCCCTAGAAGAAAAAGAAATAGCAAAATCTCATAATTTACGATCTATTCATTCAATATTTCCCTTTTTCGAGGACAAGTTATCACATTTAAATCATGTGTCAGATATACTAATACCCCACCCCATCCATCTGGAAATCTTGGTTCAAACCCTTCACTCTTGGATACAAGATACTCCTTCGTTGCATTTATTGCGACTCTCTCTCTACGAGTATTGGAATTCAAATAGTCTCATTACTTCAAAAAATTCCATTTCCCTTTTTTCAAAAGAGAATCAAAGATTCTTCTTGTTCCTCTCTAATTCTCATGTATATGAATGTGAATTCATATTCATTTTTCTCCGTAAACAACCCTTTCATTTACGATCAAAATCTTTTGGATCCTTTCTTGAGCGAACACATTTCTATGCAAAAATAGAATATCTTGTAGTAGTGCTTTGTAACGATTTTCA
>JAQQXO010000317.1:0-36972 GCA_029852735.1 Persea americana
GGTCTCGGGGATCATCTGATGGCTGGGGAATAAGAACTCTACCTGTAGAGTCCTTCTTTCCACGACAGCATCAGGTGGGAGACCAAGCTGTTGCTTCAGAACAGCTTCATCCAAAGCATAAGCGCCAAGGTGCTCAAGGTCAACAGGCTGGTGAGAGCGCTTGACCTTCTCTGGAGGTGGTGTGGATATGTCAGATGCTTGAGATGAAGCAACGACTGTGGTCGTCTCATCTGGCTTGAGGGTGGCCATAGTGAATCGAGAAGGATCAGTATCAGAGATAGAAAGATTGCTAAACGGCTTTGCTCGTTGGAAGGGTGTAGCAACCATATGAATACTTCGTACACTTTAGTCAATATTTAGTCAAATGCGTATCCCGTACATTTCGGAGAGCCAAGTAGTCACGGTTGAACAAAATCCTAGCTCATTATGATTAGCTTAGTGCAGGTTTCATTCGCGATTGCATCCTGATTGGCGTATGAATGTCGAGGCGTCCGCCACATCGTTGTTGAGTGCTTGCCTGAAACTGATTTCTTTGCCACTATTTTAAGATTCTGGGATGACCAGTATGTTTTCGTGTCTAAAAGTGATCGACATCCTGCATATGACATTCACCAAGTATTGGCGTGGACGATATCGTCTAGTTGGGCACGTCTTCACGCGTCTAACAGCTGCTCACGATACTCTGTGCCCTTTGCAGGCAGGCTTCACTCCAAAATTTCTATTCTGCTGGCGCGGGCAAAGGTTCTGACAAGGAAAAAGTATATCAAACGTAATGGAACTTAGGTTCATCGTTTATCGATCTGCAAAGTCGTCCCGTCTAGCGTAAGGGGTCACGGAGCCCTTGACCAATGGCAAACTTTCATGTAGAATTAGCGTACCCTGTACCGGAATTGAAGAAGTTGAAGACTTTCGAGTCCGTGGTGCGTTTTCCTTATATGTTGCATGCGAAAAGTCGTGTCAGGATCACCACATGTACATTTCTTTCCCCGGAATTCCTTGATGAGACCAGGATTCGCACCAGGATGTGTCAGCCACTACAGGGCAATAGATCAAAGGGGTAGTTGGTTGTGAAGAAGACGCTTGGTATGAAAGACCTATTGCAATCTTACCCGTGCTCGTTGAATACGAGTTCACCATAAGCTCTCACCAAGAACACCTGTCAATTTGAGTGGCGTGACATTATAGCTACGAAGTATGCGTGCTTGGCACATCCTCACATCTAGTAAGACCTAGTTGCTGCGCTCTTGCACCGAACTGCTTCCTGTACACATCCATGGTTCTGAGATCAATTCTGCTGCCACCACATACCACTATAACAACCTTGCTCTCGGGCGAGAAGTTTTTAAGATACTTCTTCAATCTCCCATCATAGGCTAGAGCTACAGCTGCTCCGCAGGCAGGCTCTACCAGAAAGCGTTCATCATCAGCAAAGCGCCATGCAGATGCGCAAGCCTCAGCATCCTCAATGACCATATTCGTCACATTAGGCTTCAATGCCTCTGTGAACGCCTGCTGTGCGACAATTGGGGCACCGAGTGATTTCGCAACTGATGTGATTTCCGACATCTTGACAAGTTCGCCCTTCTCTACTGCTTGAGCGAGAGAATCAGCACCGACTGTCTCAACAGCCAGCACACGTGTCTTTTCTGACCAGCCTTCTCTTTCAACACCTTGCATGATGCCGCAGAATAGACCACCTCCACCGACCGAACAGACTATACCATCGGGCGCCTCTTGAGATGGTATTTGTCTGCGAACTTCGGAAACGATTGTAGATGCACCTTCCCAAATGAGTGGGTGGTCAAAGGGTGGTACGTATACTGCTTTTTCTCCCGACTCCTCGGCTTTCTTCATGACAGTTTCAAGAAGATAGCTGTCTGCGATGAACCAATTTGAGCCATGAACTATCACGTCCGATGCGCCAGCAGCACGTAGTTTTGCTACCATTGAATCTTCTGTCGTGATTGGGACTGCTATCGTTGCAGGGTAACCTAACATGTTGGCGGCAGTGATGGCTGCGAGACCAGCGTTACCTCCTGAAGACGCATGGAAATGTAAAGGTCTCGTATCGTTCGAAAGCTTCTGTTCTTCGATCGCACGCAAGATGAGGTTACCAATTCCCCGAGACTTGAAAGAGGATGATGGCTGTAGATTCTCAAGTTTCAGGAAGATGCGACTGCGTATGAGTTAGTATCACTCAATCGACAATTTATACGGCCATACAAACCATCCGGCTGCTTTAGATAGCACACTTGATTCCACCAAAGGTGTCTCGATCCATGGCTTCGAAATTTGCGTAGAACTGTCTGTCGAGCCCATCTTGCTCGTCTACAATCTGCTTGCTTGATACGTAATTTTGAGCAGAACTTCTCGGTTGAACTGCAGGCTTGTTGATATATGCGAAGAATGCTGAAATCTCGCACCATGACACGCATCAACGCGTTCGCGGTATGACATTTCTGTTATCATCAAAAAAGTTCAGTTGGAGAAGCCGCAGCACATGAGTGGTGCGGAGATGATGGTTGTTCCACCCTAACCACAGACTGAGGAATATCCCTGACCGCATGATGCGCCTTTCGACTCGATCATCTCAAAATTGTGCTTTAAGGTTATCCGTTTGGATGAACCAGTAAGCCCACCGTCACACTCTCACACTCGCTGTTACATTCGTCCTCAAAAATGAAGTGCATTTCAGTTGAATCTTCTAGCAAGACAGCCATATCAAAATTCTGACATCAAGGGCGGGAAGATAAGACCTTCGAGAGCTGCCTGTTTCTTCTTTGCTCCACTTAGTTGCTTCTTTCCCTTCAAGATCTTAGACTGCTCAAGCTCGCTGACGCCTTCACCATAGGATGTATCACCGCCAAAGTAAGCCAAGTCAAAAGTCCTGTTCTCTGGTAAGACCCGCAGATCGTCAAGAGCCTGTTTCATCTTGTCCGGCATGAAAGGCTGAAGTAAAATGCAGGTGATCCGAAGGGCCTCGGAAGATGTGAAGATGATCTGATCAAGGTATTCTTGGCTGTCGATGTCCTCGTTTCTTGCAAGATTCCACGGCTCCGCTTCCGCCAAAATTCTGTTTGATTCATAATCGAACTCATGATTCTGTGGAGAGCCACCCTCGGATTCAAAGCCTGCATGGCGTCATCCGCTTCCTTCGAAGTGCTATCAAGAACCGAAACCCAATTCGCAAGTAGAGGTTGAACTTTCAATTTCTCCAAGAAGCTGTTCGAAGCGGCAGACTGAACAGCTTTGCCTATCGACCACTGACGGCCTCTTATGATACGAGTCAATAGATTCCCTAAACCATTTTGTAAGCCTTTTTTATAGCAGTCCACTATGAGAGAATTATCGTATTTCGCATCGTCCACAATCCCACCATTATAAACCATAAAATAGCGCATAGGGTCTAAGCCATATCTCTTAATGGCGAGAAAGGGATTTACCACGTTGCCCAGAGATTTAGACATCTTCTCGTCGCCCATGGTCCAGTGTGCATGTGAAAGGAAGCCGCGCGGTAGAGGAATATCCAAAGCCATCAGGAAAGCGGGCCAGTAGATAGTGTGGAATCGGATAATGTCCTTGCCTATCACCTGCACATTCGGTGGCCATAGTTTCGTACGATCACCATCACCAGATGGATAGCCAGTAGCTGTAAGATAGTTGATCAGCGCATCAAGCCATACATATATGGTCTGAGAGTCGTCTCCGGGCACACGTATCCCCCATTGTAAACGAGAACTTGGCCTCGAGATCGAAAGATCCTTCAATCCTGCAGCAACCTCAGATTTTATAAATTCCATGCGGCTGGACGGGACAATGAAGTTCGGATGTTGCTCATAGTGTTCAGAGAGTCGCTGTTGGAAAGCAGAGAGGCGAAAATGATAGTTGGTTTCCGAAGTCCATTCTACTTCTTTACCTGTCTCTTTCGAAGCATTGAATTTTCTGCCAGTATGTGGATCCAGGATATAATGTACTTGAGATTCTGGATAGAAGGTCTCATCGCTCACAGAATACCATCCTTCGTGCGTTGACTCATAGATATGACCTCGTTTCATAAGCTCAGTCCAGAACGATTCGACAGCGACTTTGTGATCAGGATCAGTGGTTCGGATGAATCGATTGAAGGAGATATTGGTAGCCTCTGCAAGCTCAGCAAACTGGGAAGCATTCTTGTCGCAAAGCTCTTTGGGAGTAGTTCCAGCCTTCTCAGCTGCTTTCTGAATCTTCATCCCATGCTCATCTGTACCAGTGAGCAAGGCTGCTTCTTTGTCACCCTTTAGAACTTCCCATCTCTTGAATACATCGGATAATATCAGGGTATAAAAATGTCCAGCATGTGGTTCTGTCAGATTTAGCTACAAGCTCCGATAGCCACACCCTTGCTGATCTTACCAGCATTAACATAGAAAATTGGGCTTGTCACATAGAACGGTCGAAATCTGGTATCGGCAATCTCAGTCCTAATAGCGGAATTCTGAAAAGTTCTGCAAGATCTTGGAACATTTCTGGTGACCTGATGAATGCGACATGGTCGCAGATATCTCCCACCGAGCAGCAATGCCCTCGATCGAAGATGAGAAGCATTCATTGATGATGGTGATAATGGGCACGAGCGTCTCCTCAAAATATGCGACAGCGTTCCCCGAATTCGATAATCTGTCTCCACTGACGCGTCCAGCGCGTATCACCAAAATTGAGCCTTGTCTCGTTTTTGTATGCTCGATCCCGTAATCAAACTCTGGTCATGGCATGTACAGAAAGGGCTCTCGTTGTCAATGCTGCATGCGATCCATGGACGAAGGATGTTGTGAATTCGAGTATCTGCTGCATGCAGGAGTCCTTGAAGACTTGACCTTTGATTGAGCACCTTCGACTCAGGCTGTCCAAAGGTTCGGAACTATCATCAAGCCATGGTTTACAGACAATCTGAGATCCGACTGACTCGATCTTACGCCTACATCCACTGCTGACCGTGGTGCCCGCATCTCCAAAGCCTCTGGTTTCTTGTGCCAATTCGAATGTGCTACTGCTTTATGCATATCTGGTCTTCTCGCACCACCCTTACAATTATGTCATCCATTCAATGTGGGGCACAGATTTTTGGATGCCGTTGTCGCGATACTAAATTTTGATATACAAACAGAACTTGACGGTCGATGACTGAGAAAAGAATTTTGGACATACATCAACATGGCTACACAGAAGATCGGTATTTGTCGTCTAGAGAATTCAGGATTCCACTAACACCTTCGCTCAGCCATTCTATCTGTCTATGATAAAACGGGCTTGCTCGACCTCGCTAAGGGCTTGGAAAAGCAGAATGTCCGCGTTCTAGCTTCAGGTGGCACTGCCAAAATGATCAGAGAAGCCGGACTTAAAGTCGAGTAAGAGAAACGCATTGAATTGTGTTAGTTACTTAGAACCTTACTTACATGAATGTAGAGATGTATCTGCCATAACCCGAGCACCGGAAATGCTTGGTGGCCGGGTAAAGACACTTCATCCAGCTGTCCATGGTGGGATTCTCGCTCGCAATTCGGAGTCCGATGAGAAAGATCTGGCCGACCAGAACATCCAGAAAGTCGACTACGTTATATGCAACCTCTACCCATTCAAGGATACTGTCGCCAAGCCAAACGTTACTGTTGCGGAAGCTGTTGAGGAAGTCGATATTGGCGGTGTTACACTACTACGTGCTGCTGCCAAGAACCATGCTCGAGTCACCATCCTAAGCGACCCTCAAGACTATGCTCAATTCCTCGCTGAACTGGAAAAGGGCGAAATTACCGAGACCAGCCGACAAAAGTACGCCTTGAAGGCTTTTAGTCACACAGCAGATTACGACGCCGCTATCTCAGAATTCTTTCGCAAACAGTATGCCGGCAATGGTGATCAACACTTGACATTGCGGTACGGCACGAACCCACATCAGAAACCAGCCTCAGCCTACGTTAAGGATGGGAAATTGCCTTTCACAGTGCTCAGCGGCTCACCTGGGTACATTAATCTTCTCGATTCCCTCAACGCATATCCTCTTGTCAAAGAATTGAAACAAGCTCTCGGTCTACCTGCTGCTGCATCCTTCAAGCATGTCTCACCTGCAGGTGCCGCAATTGGCACTCCACTCAACGACACCGAGAAAAAGGTATACATGGTTGACGACATTGCTGGAATCGAAACATCTGCGCTAGCACAAGCGTACGCACGTGCCCGTGGTGCTGACCGAATGTCCAGCTTCGGCGACATCATTGCACTGTCCGATAAAGTCGATGTCCCTACTGCTAAGATCATCTCTCGCGAGGTATCAGATGGTGTTATTGCGCCAGACTACGAACCAGAAGCTTTGGACATTTTGAAGAAAAAGAAAGCTGGCAAATACCTTGTCTTGAAGATTGACGAAACGTATCAACCACCCCAGCAAGAGTATAGAACATTATACGGTGTATCGCTTACTCAGGGCCGAAACGATGTACAGATCTCTCCTCAGAATACATTCAAGTCTGTAGTGCGACCAGAGGGTGGAGCTGAGATTCCAGAGCAAGCACTTCAAGATTTGACTGTGGCGACAATTGCACTGAAGTACACACAATCGAACTCTGTGTGTTATGCTTACAGAGGTCAAGTCGTTGGGCTAGGTGCTGGCCAGCAATCGCGAATCCATTGTACAAGATTGGCTGGTGATAAAGCTGGTAAGTTTGAGCTTCCATCATTAAAGCACTGCTAACATAGCTAGACAACTTGTGGATGCGGTTCCATGAGCGAGTACTAAACATCAAGTGGAAGAAAGGAGTCAAGAGACCAGACAAGAGCAACGCAATTGATATGTTGTGCTCAGGTCAAGTCCCACCAAAATCGCAGTTCGAGGTTGAGGACTACGAGAGCAAGTTCGAGGAAGTACCTCAGCCATTCTCGCCAGAGGAGAGAGAAGCTTGGCTATCGAAGCTGGAAGGTGTTGTAGTGTCAAGTGATGCTTTCGTAAGTCTGCGAAATCTCATGAAAAGGAAAATGCTAACATTGACAGTTCCCGTTTGTGGACAATATCTATCGAGCTGCGAGATCAGGCGTCAAGTATGTTGCTGCACCCACGGGTAGTCAGAATGATGGTGCTGTCTTTGATACGTGCGACAAGCTCAATATGGTGTTTATCGAACAGTCCACGAGATTGTTCCACCACTAGAAAGTATACTGTATGCTTTGAAATGACCATGGTATACTCTCTCAATTCTTCGACGTCATTTGTGCTCTGTTCTTCTGTATTTACACCCAGCCTGATCTCTGGGCCATCAAGCACAGCTCACTGCTATCAGCTTGTACGGCGCTCGTACACAGATCTTATGATCTTTATTGCTCGAATGATCCTCCGACTTGAAGCGCTTCAACATCAGGTGAAATTCATCCTTCTCTCCGAATGCAAACGCTGAGCCATCTTGACAGATTCGTGAGAATCCCCTCTTTACCACAAATGCAGTATTGATGGATCGGGCTTTCTCTTGGACAACCTGAAAAAAGCTGTCAAAGCTATACGTGCTCCATTCTGGTTTCTGGCGGTCCTCCGTAGAGCGCTCCAGTCTGATCATTGGAAAGCGTTTGAGGTGCTGTAATCTTGATGAACCATATTTCATGAACTGTATCTCAAACTCGACTTCAGACCAGTCAAAGGCTGTAGGCTGAGGAATGTCTAGCTCGAGTTTCTGCCAGATGTAGAACTTACATTGCCTGCCATTTTTAGTGTAAGATGCAGTGAATGGTTCTAGCGCATCGATTCTTGGGATTGTAAGATGACAGTCTAATGAGTTGCAACGAATACTCCAAAGGTTTACTTGACAATCTTCTCAAGTGTCCAAGGACAGTGTACTCCGTGATGTGAAGATCATCAACAATATTGTGCGTTTGCTTCGTGGCAAATGACGCTCTGATTAGCTGTAAATAAGCAGCACGCACGTGCTGTGAGTACGAAACAGTGACAGCCTGAATACTTTACTCGGCCCTTTGTTGTTTCGTGAAGAGAACGGATTGCTCATTTCCAATTGCATATGCTCAACCTACCTAGTAGCCTTTGCCATAGTCTCACTTGCTGCACCTGTCCATAATACGCCAGCTCGACCTTCCAAGATCTCTAATCTCTGTATCATCTACTGCTTGTCGTCTGCGTTCGTGGTCCTCATCCCATCCTCAACCGTCTTCCCTATTGCCTTGGCAGATTTCGCGCTCTGTTGAGGCGCTCGAATCATAGTCAACGTTATTGTGTCCTTGCCACCCTCTTCTTCAAACTGCTTCTTGAAGCGGTTGAGCAAGACGTGAAATTCGTACTCATCGGCGACCTCGAATTTCGACTTGCCCTTGCCACTGTACCACGTCCAATTAGCCTTCGCGATATTCTTGGTCGCGGCTTGTGTTTCGATGATCTCCAAGAATCGATCGAAACTAAATCTACTCCAATGTTGACACTTCTCTGTCTCCATATCCGTCATCAGCGCTGTCATTGGGAAGCGCAAGAATTTCGCCGCTGGAAAAGCTAGATATTTGATCTCGAAATCGACTTCAGACCAGTACAGATATTTGGGCTAAAGAGTGTTAGAACTTTCCGGTTATTTTGAGTGACCTTGTTACCTGATCTGGAGCATTTCTGGACGCGCGCTTGCGGAATATCATTTTGATGTAATATTTGGCGTTGGGTTTTAGGTAGAGTATTGATTTGTAGATTGGATCAGGTCAATAATTTCAAGATTCTGCTCTGGACCTTGTGCTCTGGGTGGCGCAGCCTCGTTTCCTCACTATTGCTTCAGCTCAGCGTTCTTGGGTGGTGCTCGAAGGACTCCCGATGATATTCAGGTGTCGAATTATGGGTCAATCCTGAAAATACATGTTCGACCTTTACATGCAGAAGTTTTCCATCGTGAAAATCTCAGCCTTACTAGTATCACGTTTTGGTGAGCATCACCTCTGCTGCAATTGCAGATTCTTCTGCTTGGCGTTCTAAGGTCTGAGATAGATGACTGTCGCAAGATCATGAGGCTGTGTAAGATATGATCGTCTTGACCGTAGCCTTATATGAAGTCATTGTCCTCCTGATAAACATCGCGAATTCGCGTCCATGCTGACCAACTATGCTTCACCTCACGGTATATGCGGTCCTTGGTGACATCCAAGTACCTCGATCGTCTCGAGATCTGTTCCGGGCAAATTTATTCAGATGTTAGAAAAGTACAGTCTATGATCAATCAGCGCCTCGAAGCCATCACAGCATGATAACAAAAACCCAGCGCTCGATGTGTCAGTTTCGCGAGGATAAGCTGTGTAGTCTACACATTACTGTTGGCTCCTCTACAAATACCTAGCATTCGATTCTTCGATCCATGGCGACTCCTGCCAGTGGGTTGAAAACATGCTAGGCCAGAAGGGGTTCACACATGACGTCACCAGACAGAACTTCGCAAGTTCCCCATGTTCTGCACGGAGTCCTCCAAGTCGGTCGAATAGCAAGGAATATGCTTCACATCATGACTGCCACTTCGTGTAATGCATGTTTACTTTTTTAATGCATCATGGGAGGCAGCGAAGATATGTCATCAGGTCATAACACTTACGAGCTACCATCTGCCAATATGACACTCACTCAAAGCTGTCCAAAATGCCATCCCCCAGTCAAGCTTACCGGCAGGCTCTGGTGAAGCTTTACAAGCCTTAGTTGCAGCTCTAGTTGAATCTTAACCAACAGGTATGGTCTCATTGACCCTCAGAAGTGCTCTTCGCAATGCACCTCGTTTAGACGTGAATATATATGGCTGCCACGAGCAAGATATCATCAGATCTCTTCAACGTTGAGAAGTATGAAGTTGCACATCCTGGCCGTTGGCTTGATTGTCGATTTGGCGTTCTCGTCGCCTTCCGTCATTGACACCTCGAAGAACGTAACCTATAATGGCTTCGTTCGAAACAGCTTGGATGTCTTCCTGGGCATCAAGTGAGTTATCGTAACTCGATTCCTCCAGCACGTCTGACAGTGTCGTGAGATATGCTCAAGACACATCAGGAGAGAACAGATTCAAGCCGCCAAGACCCTACCAGCCGACCGGAGGCGCGATAATTGATGTCACATCATATGGACACATTTGTCCTCAGCCTCCATATTCTGTATTTCCGCCGCTCAGCTTTACAAACACTTCAGACATCTCCGAAGACTGTCTAAACCTGAACATAGTGCGACCAAATGATACTGTCTCTGCTTCAAAATTGCCAGTACTTGTGTGGATCCATGGTGGCTCTTTCTGGTTCAACTCGAACAGAGAGATTACCAACAATCCTGATGGTCTTATACTCCAGTCGATCGAGAACAAGACCCCTATCATACATGTCGCCCTCAATTACAGACTCGGAGGTGGGCACAAAAATTCATTCATGAGCACACAACAGCTGACATCAATCTGTAGCATTTGGTTTCGCGGCGTCTGAGGCTCTCAAGAATGAAGGCTTCGAGAATGCTGGTCTCAGAGATCAAGACTAGCCATTGAATGGGTTCGCGATAATATCGGATTCTTTGGCGGGGATCCTGAAAGAATCACTATCCATGGGCAATCTTCCGGTGGTACGTTCCAAGATTTGTCTTTTCCTTGACTTGCTAAGCAATACTAGGCCTCGCAGTCGGCTTGCAGATACTTGCTTATTGAGGATCGCAACCAGTACCCTTTCAACAAGTTATCTTCGAAAGTCAGGCTCTTGAGCAGGGCATCACAGGCAATGTCACTGCAATCATGATGCAGCGTCTGGTTGATGCTAGTGGTTGCAACACTACTGACCTCAACTCAAACGACACAATTTCTTGCCTCCGACAGCTTGATTATGATACTATTTCGCAGGCATCATTTGATACATATGATTCTGATGAGGTGGATACAAATCAAGGTGATAGTTGGATGCCTGTCGTGGATGATGATTTCCTCCCTGCGCCACCCTCTCAACTGCTAGCCGAGAATCGGTTCGCAAACGTCACTGCCATGGCGCTCTGGATGGAGAATGATATGCAGCTTTACACGCCGACCGACATCAGCAGCGAACAAGACATATTCGATTTCTATCGCGCATTCCTGCCCGGCTTCACCGACCAGTCGATAACAGACATGATCGCGTTGTACCCATCGGCCGATTTCCAAGAGAATTCCGCTGCCAATCTATCAAGCCAATTCTATCGATCAGCTCAGATCTTCAGAGATTTGCTAATGACTTATCCACCGATCCATTTTGGCGAAAATCTCGCGCGAGCTGGTAATGTCGTGTACTATATCTCACAGAATGCAAGTCTGCTACCAGCTATGTTGGCTGTGGCTGGTGAGCCTGGATTAGAGGTCGTGCATACTTCCGAATTTCCCTATACATTCGGCAATCTCTCTCATTACAATCAGAGCGGATTCCCGTTCGAACCAACTGCGATTGATTACCGACTCGAGAAGGAACAAGCTGGGTCTTGGGCTGCATTTACGTATGTGGGTCAGCCGTCCTTGTATACAAAGAAGACTTTGCAAGGCTTCGGCCCAGCATATAGTGAAGCGAACCAGACGGCAATCTTTATTGCAGGAGCAAACGAAGGACTGTCAAATATTGATGGAGAAGGTGCTAGTCCAGCTCTTGCTTTCCAGCATTTGAGAGCAAGATGTGGATTCTTCAATTCTGCTTCGATTATTCAGCAACTTCAATACTGATAAGAACTTGAAGATTCATGGAGACCTTGGCACTCGAAAGCAGCGATCAATTATGCTCTTCTAGGCAGTGACGGCGTATGTGCTTAGCAGCCATGGCGCCTAAATTTCCGAACCTCGGTAACGCTTTGGCTTCCGAACTTACTTCCACGTGTCACCGTCAAGCTGGTTGATGTTCAACCAACCTGATCGTTGTAGATATCATTCTCTAAATTATCTCAACTTTGCACCAGTCTGCAATCATCACTGTCTGCAAGATGGACTTCCCAACGATGGCTGTGCAGCTTGCTGTGGATGCAGTGGCTGGCAGTCAGGATACCTTCACTTCCAGGGTATTTCCCAAACGACTTGGCAATGCTCAACCCATAGCGTACGGTGGCTGTACTGCAGGTCTCGCAGTTCATAGCGCTTGTAAAACCGTCCCGAATATGAAGCACATATGCTGTATCATTCACGGTCCGACTAAAATCGACAGGCATGTAATTTGTCGCGTCATGAGAACGCGTGATACAAAGACCTTCTCTTCCAGACGCGTCGTGGCCTATCAGACACAGGATGATGGAACCGAACGAACTTGTCTGGATATACTTGTCGATTTCCATGTGCTTGAACCGGAGCTTTTCAGGTATTCGGCCACACTTGCGCGACATTATGGAACAGGACCGACAGACCCTGAGACCACTGCTAGCTATCCAGAATTGGCGGATCGTTTAGTTAAGCTGGGACATCTTGATAAGAAGCTTGCCGCTGCCAATAAAAAGATGTTCGCAATGGCTGAGGCATTCTTCCAGACTAGACATTGTCTAGATGGCGTTGCTGGACAGAACTTGATGGGTTATGCTAAGCAAGTAAAGACCACTCAAGCTCATCTACCGATAACAGAGCGTACGTCGGCAGAGTGGCTTAAGACGCGAGAGCCGTTGAGAGACGAAGCAGAGAATGCTGCTGCACTCGCCTTCATCATGGATGGTGGACTGAGCTTCCTGCCTCTGAATCTGAACAACATGACTTCGACGACTGTGGAGCTTGCTCAACCCTGGATTTCGCCCTGCGCATCATGGTTCCTAATCTGTCTATGCACAAATGGCATATACGGGAACGAAAGACTATCGCTGCCGCCAACGGACGCAGCTATTCCGAGTCAAGCTGTGGGATGAGGAAGGCAACCTGGTCGTTGTCGAAAATCAAAGTTGTATCATACGACCACGTCCTCAGCCTTCCAAGATCTGATTAATGTACTGTATGTAGACAGATATTCCTCTGTCTACAGTCCTGACGCGAGCAGCCACGAATGTCTTGCGTACAGGATAGATTGCCCTAAGTCTGAAATAACGAATCAAGAACTCCTGCTTGCACAAATACCAGCAGGTTCTCAAAGTGCTTGTATCCTGACGAGCGTGAGCCATTATGGCTATGAGATTCCATTCTGCATCTTTGAATATTTCGATCTGAATCGTTTTCAGGTACTCGCAATCAGTGGATGACAACGGTATGGCAAGATGTCTATCAATCAGATCGGCTGGGTAGAGCTTCTGCTCTCTCGTCCATTTACCTCTTGCCTTCATCAGCCGTGCCATCTTTTGCCACCGTCCTAGTCTCCACAACGGAGTCCTGGTCAAAGCAGAGTGGCGGGTTCAGAACATACCGAGACAAAGAGAATCCGTCCTGAAGCACCCAGAATTTCTCAGGATAGAGAATCACCTGTAAGATATTGAGATGGTTTTGGCGATCTTCCTCGATTGCTGAGTTATCATCTGAAAAGTAAAGGGGCAACTTCGCAACTCGAAAACTGGTCGTCGACATTGCCATTCAGCAGAGAAGACCGTCTCATGAACTCCAGCCATTCGATCCTAGTGAACAGGAAATGGCGCAATGGGTCTAAGGCCTCTCTTTCGACCATGTCCAAAGCAATCTTCCGGAGTCGGGTATTGACTTTTGATGCTTGGAAGAAGGCTAGATCTGTGTCCCATTCTTTGTTGTGATTGAAGAGCTCGAGAAGAATTTGATATAGAATCTCGAATGGAAGTGACAAGAGATTGACGCCGGAACCCGTTGCGACGCATCTGGTCCCACGAAGCTTTCTCCAATACCGTAAAAACGGCCATCTGAACAGCTTACAAGATATTCCAGGTCTCGTGGCGAAGTGACAAGGTTGGGAACGATGCTTGCTACTACGAATTTTTGCTTCCATGCTTGCACGCCTTCCACACGTAGATTGATTTGGATACTTAGCCAGAGAGAAAATAAAAGAGAAAGAGAGGAAGGGGAGAGTCACACAATAGCGCAGAAGTCGCGCAATACCAAAAAAAAAAGGTGTCCATGTGCTGAACAATATTTGGTATTGTGCTGTGATTGGCTCCGAGTAAGGGGGTGTCTCAGTGGTTCAATTACGGAGCAAACATTCTTGCCAAGAGTTGGCTCAAGTTATCTCTTTCCTTGAGAGATGAACTGCTACATCTAAGACATATCTAATAGTTAGAGCCTCAGACTTCAGGCTTGATCAATATTGACAGGTCCGGTATAGGTATACCTTGCTTTGACGAAATATCATACGATAGAGAATGCTATTGGGCCACAAAACATAAAATATGATCGATTCATCGTTGTGATTCTGATAGGGCTAGCAAATAGTCAGGAATACAAATGGTCAGAGCAGTGTAGCATGAAGCACATGGCGGCGACGTTGATCTTCGTGGGACGTGAATTCCGGAAGAACAACTTTTATTCTTGTTTTCTCAGAGGCCAGAGTATCGTTTGCACCACGGAACTAGGAATCTCTATAGAGGATGAGGCAGTCGTGCATTGATCCTGCTACACAATGCTGGGTATTCGGTACAGGCAATTCTGTACATCTGATAATAGGAGCTCCTAATAAAAGACGGATTCATCCGACCGTCTTAAAGCTATTCGACAACTCTTTCACTCATATCGTATCGTGAACCGCAAACTATTCCATAGCATCCAAGTGTCCCTCCCGGCTCATCATGATACTCGGGTCGTGTACATTCTTTCCTGCCATATGCATCTCAGAATGGCAGGCCGCAACCCTGCCCCGAAGCCGCGCAGTCCTTACGATTTGAAGATCGTGCCAGGACTTTTCTGATCTCTGTACGGCGCTTGCCATAAAGTGAACGACTCCCCAGCATATTGAACAATGGTGGATTCTGGCACGGGGCAATTGTTCTAGAACCAAGGATGGAAGCCGAACCGTCTCTCTCGTCGGAGAGACTATTCTTCCTGTGGTAGTCGCGTGGCATAGCAATACTATCGAACATGCCGTCGAACTTCTAGTTCCAGTATGGTGCTTTCAGTCCTGTCAATTGCTGAACGACACTTTCTCCTTCTGCAGCAGCAGCGTCTTTCTTTCTTTGTCCTGACAATTCCATCTGTATAGCACGATGGACGTGTACAAGCCAGTCAACATAACTTTGTTGCTCATTATTTCGATCTTCGACGAGCATTCGGGCGAATTCGTACTCGCTGCCGTCGAGGGCTTGTCGTGCTAGCTGAATAGTTGCGGACTTTGAGCCGCGGATAGTGGCGATATATGCCAGCAAGTTTCGTACCTGCGCATTTAAATGAGTTTCCAGGACGGGTAGTTCGTTCATCATTGGATCCAATGATTGCAAGCTATCGAAACTGGACCGAAAAGATCTTCTAGCAGATTTGGCGAAACTTGGTTGTGTAGCCATATAAGAATTATTTGCCCATTGTCCACAAGGTATGCGCCGCCTTCCTCGACTCTAGCATAGGAGGCACGCATAGTTGGCGGCACGACCAATTGGCCAGTTTCAGCATTTGCAAAGCATGCTTCGGGCTCGAGGCTGTGGATGGCGTAGATACGCGGGTATAGATAGAGGGAGGTCTCAGTCACACCGCATGAGCGAAGCATGCGAGCGGAATGAACCCTGCGGTCTGTCGGCTCTATACCTCCTATCGTTTGTGTTAGTCAAGGCAACATTTTGGGCGACTCGTCGACAACGTACCTTTGAAGGCTCTTGATTTGAGCAAACCAAGCATATACATGGAGAATTCCTTTAAATGCTCTGGCAATACCAATTGGCCCGGAGGATGAGATCCTGAAAAATTCTTTCTATAAGCAGCCAGGATATCGATGGTTCTTTCCGTCAGGTGTGCTCGGATATCTTTCAATGATTTTTCGGCCAACTGAGAAGCTGCGTTTTTAGCCATGATGCTAAACCACGGCATCTTGATCAACAGTGCGCATAGTGTCTGCGGCGCCTTCACATACCCCTGCTACGATGTTTATGCATCTCACGCGCCTTTGTCCAGTGGCTGCTGTGTACAGCAAAGCAGCCTGAAAGTGTGCATCAAGCTTAGTGTCCAATTTTCCATCGTACGAAAAGACAACGCCGAGCGCCTTATCGGCATCGATAGTTCCGATCTCAAGATCAGCGCCGAAAGTATGTTGTAGAAAACCGCCGTGATATGATTGTACTTGCAGTCCGTTGGAGCACCGTACTTTCATCAACGCTTGGAAGCCTATCTCTCTGGTAACAGCATGTTCGAGCTCGGAGGTGTACTTTAGGGTATCTCTTGGAGCCATGAAATTTGGGTAGTAGAAAATTTCACCCCCAGTAAGTCTGGCCATGTGACCAATTGTTGCGACATCATATAACCTCCACCCAGGAGCAGCGATGAAGAAGTCAACACCAATACCAGCAGTCACCATAGCAGCAGCAGTCTTCTTGAAGCCAGGATGTTCAGTAGTAAATAGCTTCTTTTCGTGATCAGTGTCTCTTCCTTTCCGTCATCGCGCAGCATGTAGTCGACCAGGACCCCAAGTGGGTAAGGAAGAAAGAGAGCATATTACTTTTTCCACCAGTAGCTGTCAAGGCAGCCAATGCAGTATTCAGCACCGGGAGTAAAGCAGGCTCAGGGTTCTTGATCAGGTTGAACCATGTTTGGCAATGTTCTAAGCAGGGACAAGATAACATGTTTAGATTCAACGGGGATCCACAAACAGACCTGTAGCCAGAGCACAAAGGGGTCTTCCAGATCTGGCATGACCATCATCTGGGGGTGTTGTCAAGCTAGCGCTGAGGTTGTAAAAGTTGATATCCTTGTCGTACGTTATTACTCCAACCTTTGCGCCAACAGGAATCCTGGGTAAGGTTGGTTCAGCAGAATCGTCAGTATCCTGCTCTGGGTCCGGTCCATACAAGGCTTTTATTATACCCTCACACGTAGCTGCGAGGACACCGCGATTAATGGCTTCTTGTGATGTGCTATACAAAATAGATAGCGTAGGCCGACTGGCTCCTTGGACCAATATTCTTTAGGGACTGTAAATTCCACCGTACCGAGCATAAGCTCAGGCCTCTGTGCTCTGTCAACACGGGCGCCGGATGGATCAGTAGGGGCAAAGTAGTCCTGGATTGTACATCGTTGGCGAAACTACACATATTGCAGACCAATTTATTGCCTCCGGATTTGAAGGTCATGAAAGGATTGATGTACTGTCCTGCATCTGCGGCATCTCGGGGGTCCAGCCTCACCAAAATCCAATACAGGGATTGGCATCTCTCCTTCCTGCAAGGATGCAAGTGGTTGCAGTATTAGGCCCAATGGCAGCGCAGTCGTGTTCAATGCTTCTGCTGTAGCAGGTATATTGTTAACAGTCAGACGAGCAAACTTGGGGGCAGAATTTCCCTGGTCAAATCCAACGAAAGGTACAGCAGCAGGCGGAGGAAGGTGTTTCTCCATTGTTGGATAGACCTGTGTCTGATACTGTTGTGTCGCAACATCTCTTGCCCTCGCTACACTCGGTATGGCTTCGGGATCGACTTTCCCTTGTGTCGTTACTGCCTCTTCACCCATTCTCAAGCTGTCACCAGCGTTCATCTGTGGAGTGCTCTGTAAACCTGGACTGACTGCTGGCTGTAGAGGTTGTCCTTGTTGCAAGAATTTGGGCTCCTGGTTGAAACCCTGGTGCAGGGGTACCCATCGGAGGAGGAGCGGCAGCATTCGGTGTCGACGAGTTCAGATCATGATATGCATGCCTCTCTTTCTTCCGTCTGTTCGACGGCGCGCCAATGCCCATGTTCGCCATCTGGGAGTTGAGACCATTCATCCCGCTCTGATCTTGTCCTGCAAATTGTTTGTGGGTTTTGCGAGCCATAGCCAGCTGCTGCTGGAGGTGCTTGAGGATAGGGAGAGGCGTTATTGTATTGCTGTCTTGGATCATTGTAGGTATTGGGGGTTTGAAATTGTTGTACTCCAGCTTGATAGCCTCCGTACGGATTTGCCATGTTGGTGTATATGACTATGATAGTGGTATGTGCATCGTCAAGCCCTATTACACAATTTCGCGGAACGTATAATGTACATAAGAATTTCGTTACTGTCATGCGTTGAGTAAGAACATGTGGATGTTTGAAGACCAGGTTGTCCTTTTTGGTGTTTCGTCCTACTCGTACAACTTTTTCGAATCGTCAAGTTGCCCGCACTGCACTCCAAAACGAACACTTTTACATCAACTAATGACGGGTAGAAGTGGTAAACGACATACTCGCTCTTTCCATCCAGAATGTTTCTACGGATGTATCGCCAATAAGATCATATTGTCAAAATAGGAGCAGTCACTCATTCAGCGCTGGCATGTTCGAGTGAAATTTGACACTTTTCGCTCGATGGCTACCTACGTATTCGGTCTGCCATCGAGCAATTACGGTCTGACCAACACAGATTTCGTAAACCTGCTGTCCTCATAAAATTCTGTGTCTTCAAGTTATGCAAGTGCGACACCCATGCTGAGAATTCGAAAGGCACGCAGACATGGCTCTCGTTGATACACCGTTACAAGTCATACAATGGTGATCGATTCTACAGTAGAGGTAATGTTGTTGACAGCTCGTACAGGTAAATCGAGTGCTACATTCAGTCCGATGTTTATCTCTCGTTTTGGGAAGGGACTATCACCCCGTACCTTCCTGTTGGAACATGAGCTTTCTTTACCTTTCACTGTTGTTGATCTTAATATCATGAGTGTTTACCATGACTAAAGCTCAACACTATCATTCATCTCGGCATTATACCACGTAGGAGTTTTCTAATCTGCTGCCAACATGCCCTCGGCGTCTGATCTAATAGCGAAATCGGCAGCTCGAGTGAATCTCGAGCACGATACACCGCGATGACCTAACCATCAACAATAACATATACATCTTCGAGAGGAAATGTGATCTCTCAGTGCTTCAGAACAGTGATTTGACGAATTCAACTCTGCATTTCGAGGGCTATGTGGACCTCAATCTTCTCAGGAGGCTCGATCATACTCATGCTACTCTAGTATTTAATGGCAAACTGGTAATTGTTGTCTTTTTCATATGTCTTCATAACTACTAAACTATACAGAGTGACCCAAAGGTCACAACTCCCGTTCAGCCCCGTGCCTGCGAACGGCGCTCAAAAGAAGAAATTAAGCAAAGGCCAGAAGAAGCTTGCATTACAGACTTTGAGAGAAGAGGGGCCAGCAAGAAGAGCAGATAGGCTTGATGCAGAACTCGCGGCTTCCATGTCGACGAACCTGGAAAACATCGAGCACGCTGTCCATCCCGAGCGACTAGCATTAATTGCAACCTACCACGACTGTGAAACTGGAAGATGCTATGAGCACCAGCGACACTCTTGCCGTCAAGTACTGATGTAGTGGAAGAATCTCCTCATCCCTCTGATGTACTTCCGGAGAAAATGATCAAAGCTGAACTTGAAGAAGGCGAAATCCTGGAGGATCTGAATATGAATGCAACTTTGCCCAGTGTAGATAGCATAGGTTTGTATTTCATATAAGCCATCAGGGAAATACAACTGACTCTACTAGCACCATGTTTACATACAACCCCCATCCAATATGCATGCAGCGTCAGACTTTGTGAGAGCCGATCTGAAGCGGCACGGAATTCTCGCAGCTCCCGCTACAGTCGATGCTGTTGCAACAACACACGAATCGGAGCCCCCATCAAAGCGTGTTAGATTCGAGCTCCCGCAGAAACTTTCCCATCAATATTGCCTTCCTCATCACCATTCATCAAATGCGAAGGAGACTAGAGGTCCGAAGTATGGACAAAGTATGGCTAGACTGTGAATGAGGAGATATCTGCTAACATTTACCTAGATACCGTACATCATCAAGCTTCACACAAATGAGGCCGCGACGGAAGTTCGAGCTCTCACAGTTGACTTCAGGGAAGAGGATTCGACCTTGAGGTCAAGCATTCTCTACATGTCGTTTTGGCATTGTAGACATACTCCCTCGTTTTTTTTAGTATTGCAACACCTCCAAAAACTAGATAACCGTTTTCCCCGCTTATTTTTTTTGTGTAATTCTAGGTAGAATAAGTATGCACAACTCACCTGTCACATAGATAAGTAGGTACATACTAGCTCTGAATACGCACTAGCGCAGCCAAGACGCGTTGACCAATGCAGTTAGCGAGGGCAGGACGCGTTCGGAACTGCGCGTGAGGACATCGATATCAGTGACCTGCAACACAACCTATCAGAGCATAAACCAAAACAACGAGTCTTGACGCGACGGTCAAATAGCTTCAGCCTAGGCACAGGTCTTGTCATATCACTTGTATCTTCGCGCGACCCACAAAAGACAAAGTACCCTCGTACATCGCGGCCGGCGGCATCACATCATACCGCTCTCAACCCTTTCTCACCTCAAGAGCATTCTTTGGCGATTGTTACTCGCTCTCTCTTGACTACCGCGACTGGGTGAAAACAAGCAGAGCGGCTATTTCTGCTTGGTACAGCATTATCCAGGCGAGCGCGCTGAGCGCAAACCACGTCAGAGTTTCAAGTCCTACTGCGCACAGGCAATGGCACAAGTTAAGCAAGTGAAGCGCTCTGGTGGCGCAGGTCCGACAAACACACCACGGTCCGGGAACCGCGCGCAAAAGTCTCGGTAGTAAATCAACACCGGGTACATCCAGAATCGCTTCATCAACCAAGAGACCAAGATCGCAACGTAAGTCTTGCATGCGCTAGAATGGCTGTTCGTCAGAATATAATAAGCCCTACAGCGGGCGATCCAATCCCACAACCAAAACCGCGACGGTACAAACCAGGTACAATAGCGCTTAGGGAAATCCGACGTTATCAGCAATCAACAGACCTTCTGTTGCTCAAGTTACCTTTTCAAAGACTTGTTCGTGAGATAGTCAATATCTGCTGCCAGCCTCTGTCGCAGAGAACTACGCTGGCAAAGTCAAGCCATTATGGCTCTGCAAGAAGCCAGTGAATCATTCTTGTGCATTTGTTCGAGGATACGAATCTGTGCGCGATACATGCTAAGCGTGTAACTATCATGCAGAAAGATATGCAATTAGCGCGTCGTTTACGAGGTGCTTGGGGTGGCCGCTGGATGAAGATACTTTTGAGCTGTTCTCAATCCAAAATTCGGTTTTCAAAGCTCCCCATCAACTCGGATGGCAGGCTTTGGATGATATTAAAAATTGCATGATTGGTTGAGTATTTGCAAAATCTTGAACAGAGGTTTACATGGCATGATTATGATTCGACGATATCTGTCGGTTTTCGACAGACGATAGTATGAATATACACTTGATTTACAGTTATGAGGAAGGCAGTGATTAGATCGGTGAGAGGAACGTTTCAAACGACTCTGGACTCAAGATCCGTTTCACATCCTCGAGCTATAGGTTGGCGGGCAATCACGTATGGAACAGAGAAGTTTGAGTGCATACTTGCAAGCGTGTAATCGTATTGTACACAACGAAAGGGAAGCGCGCAGAAACTAAACGCTTACGGAACCAGGATAGCACGACCTCTGACTTTGCCAGCCGACAAATCATCAATCGCTTTCTGGAAGTCTTCGAGCTTGTAGCACGACCTCTGACTTTGCCAGCCGACAAATCATCAATCGCTTTCTGGAAGTCTTCGAGCTTGTAAATGCTTGTGTGGAGCTTGACTTTGCCTTGAGCAGCAAGAATCATCAACTCTGCGAGATCGTTATAGCTGCCGACGAGGTTACCAATAAAGTTGATCTCTGTTGAGATGATATCGATTGTTGGAACATCGATATTCTCGCCTGCAGATCCTGTCAGTATTGATCTTGTTAGGAGCAAAGGGGAAGAGAGCCTTACCATAACCAACGATATAGTAGTCTCCGGCACGGCGGATCATCTTGATACCTGTCTTGGTCGACCCGCCTTCTGCGACGAAAATCAATAATTGCCTCGGCACCCTTCCCACCTGTGAGATCCATTACTTCCTTCACAAACGAACCATCATCCTTGCCTAGAACGACGTGGTCGGCTCCAAGCTCTTTGGCAAGTTTGAGAGCATCGGGGTTACGATCAATGACAATCAGTGTAGCCCCACTGATAGCCTTCATGACCTGTACACCAATATGGCCAAGCCCGCCCGCACCGATCATAACGCAAACATTACCCGGTCTGAGTTTTCGAGCCGCTTTGGCAACTGCATGGTAAGCCGTCAATCCCGCGTCTGCTAGAGCAGCAACATCCGTGGGTTCGAGAGAAGGGTCGAGCTTGATAACACTTCGAGCTCCAGTCTTCAGATACTCAGCGTAACCACCGTCGACGTTGATTCCTGGGAAAAGACTGCTCTCACAGTGGACATCATCTCCAAACCTGCAGGCTGTGCAAAGTCCACAAGTTACCAAGGGATGCAAGATCACTTTATCACCAACTTCGACGTTGGTCACACCGTCACCTTTGGCGTGAACCCATCCAGCGTTTTCATGACCAATGGTGTATGGCAATTTCACATTCGCCTTGTCCTCCCACTGGCCCTCGATGATGTGTATATCTGTACGGCAGACACCAGCAGCGCCAATCTTGACGATGACGTCCAGAGGGGACGTGATTTGTGGCTCGGGAGCTTCATCGAGCTGCAAATTCTGGTGGTAACCCACCACTCGGACGACCTTCATACTTACGGTCCTTTAGTTCGGTGCGTGGTACGATGGTTCAAGTATTCGAGGAAAGGTATGCATCAACCCGCTGGTCAGCATATATACCAGCCCATCTTACCTTACGATGTGCTCATGAGCGGGCAGTTCGCCGCGGCTGAAAGGGCCCGCTGGATCATGGTTCTAGACGTCGAGCATGACATCTGACAAGACATTACGAGACTGAATGTGGTGTTCGAGAAGCCATCGAAATCCAATTCTTAATGACGATCTTGGAGAAAATGGAATACGTTTCGCATGTTTTGCATGCTTTGCGGGGAACTGCATGAACGACAGTCCCGCAATGGGCCGCGGAGGCGGTTCGGCTGACCAATGAAACTATCCTCTGACAGGTAGATCTTTGCCGGTATCGGATGGGCACATCATATAATAGCCTTGTTTAGGTAAGCAGTGTCAATATGTGTATGATGTGCTTCACTGACAAGGTACAAAGAATGTTGCGCCTAGCAGCGGTTAAGACGATGGCAGCTCAAGCCTAATCGAGCCCTGATCTTCCTATCCGGGAGGCCTCCAAATCACAGTTTTGAAATTCGGCAATCTTTATTGATCGTCCCTGGAATGCTTCGATTTCAATCTACCTTCCCCAGCGCAGTAATCTCCTGACTTGCTTGTTCCAGTTTCTCCATTACAGCCTCCTCGCCAAAGTCACCAACAATGGAATCCACAACTTTCAATAAGACCCCGTCCTCAATCTCGCTATACCGCCCTTCCACCGAATAAATCAACTGCCCATGCCGACTCTCATCGGCAAATAAATCCGCCACAGACCTCGCCACATCCAGCGGCTCCTGCACCTTGATTCCCGCCACCTGCTCAATAATCCTGCCCGGCACAATCCCGGTATTCGTCCAGCTCGGCGCAATAGCATTAATCCTCACGTTGTGCACACCCTCATAACTCCCACCCTTTCCCTGACTTCCCAGAAGTGGCGCCATCCCACGCATGAGCCCAAGCACGCCGTGCTTCGCGCAGGTATAATCGACGGCTCGGAAGCGCTGGAAACTCGACGCGCTAGCCGTCAGCACGATACTCCCCCCCGACTCCTGCTTCCGTAGATAGTGCAGAGCCAGGGCAGTGGTGTTGATCACAGCTTTGAGGTTAATGTCGAGCGTTGTGTGGTCGGGTTCCAGGAGGTCCCCGGTGTCTGGATCGAGGCGTTCGACAAGGTAATTTGTGCGCGAGGTGATGCCCGCATTTGCGAAGACGTGGTCTATGCGGCTGTGTTTGGCAATGCCTAGTTTGAAGAGGGCGGAGAGGTCGGCCCACGAGGTTACGTTGGTGGTTTGGAATGTGAGTTTTGAGTCGGATTCAGGCATGGGATTCAGATCGCCGGCGACTACGTGGGCGCCGAGCGAGAGGAGGAGTTTTGTTGTGCCGAGTCCTATTCCGGATGAGGCTCCTGTTATGAGGATCACCTTGTCTTTGAGGACTGTCAGGCTCTGGTCTGTGATATTGAATTCTGCCATGTTCGTATAGTCTATGGTGTGGTTTTCGAGTCTAGATTGTCAGTTCCTTGATGTTTATGGCTGACAGCCTGATTTTGGCTGTGCAAGCCTTTACATACCAAATGAATTGTATCATACCTATTTCCCCGCGATTATATGTCGTATTGCCCGAGTCAAGATGTGGAGGAGCACATGTACTTCGTAGTTCCGAGGCACGTGGAGACTGATAATGGCATGTAGATCTTGAAAAATAATCGCTTGTTTTGTACAGCTACACTTAAGCTATGGTTCAAAGGCTATTTTAAAACAAAATGTAATGTTGCAGAAGCACTGTTTCCTAATGTCAAGTCTGCGTCTGTGTGGGTGGCACCGGTGCCGGCTGAGCGCTATTGACGGGAGGCTGTCCTCCGTCGTTTGCAACGTTACTCGCACTAGTATTGGCCTGAGTTGTCACACTTGCGCTTCTTTGCTCTCGAGGCACGTTATTGCCTGTCACTGAAGCTTGGCTGTGCTGGCTCACTGGCCGAGCAACATTCATCATGGGACTCATGCTTGCAGACGGACCCAAGCTGCTATTCCTAGGAACAGTATGATTTTGACGCATACGCTGATGATATTGTTGTGCCTGCTCATTGTACGTAGCATTCATCGCGTTCATAGTCATGGCACTCTGTTGGCCAGCATTGACAGCCCCGCGAGCTGCGTTGAGTGCCGCTTGATGCCCTTTAGGCCTAGGTGGTTGTGGCGCCACTGCAGTAACTGGGTGTTGTTGCTGCGACCAGCTCATCAATTGTTGACTTGCGAGCTTTTGAATTTCCTCATCAGGCAAGTTTGGATGTCGTTCGCGGAGTGTCACGAAAAGCTGATTGATCTTTGGCATTGGACCGCTAGACAAGCTCTGCATATGAGCCTGCGCACGTGGAGAACCATGGTTTCCCATATTGTTCGGCGATCCATGATTCATGTTTTGGTTCATATTGACGTACGGACCATTATTAGGGCCATTAGCCAACGCTGCTTGAGGCACATGAGGTGACGAGAAAGTGCCATTTGATTGACCATTTGGTGTCGGACGTGCTTGCTGAGGTGAGCCAGCAAAACCGTTTGCCATCCCTGATTGAGGCGTGCCTTTAGGTGCAACCATTGGCATGCCCATGTTCGGTGGAAGTCCAGGAATACCAAGCATATTAGGATGTGGTCGAGGTTGTCCATTGGGTACTTGAAGCACACCGTTAGGTACTGGCATTGGCATACGCATCTGATTTGGTCCGTTCGGCGGTCCTGGCATAGGAACAGGAGCACCATTAGTGTTCGTGTTTGGACCTTGACGCTGCTGTTGCACTACTGCTCTCTGGTGCGCCATCAGCTGCTGCTTATACATTTCCTGCTGCTTAGCGATTTTTTGCTCTCGTTCGAACTTCAGCTGTGACCATTCTGCAGGTGTTCTCATAGAAGGCCTTGGCGCATTAACATCATTGTTCTTGCGCATCGCGGCCATATCAGCCGAATGCGCAGCTTTCTGACGTACCGCTTCCCTCTTCTTTGCAAGTTTGCGCATAGCATCAAGCATGAACAGATGGCGTCTGTTATGTTTTCGCTCCACACGGACTGGCAAAGTTGTCTTCCTGCGACCGCTGCCTGGTGTCGTACCATTTCTTCTTTCGTGCTCTTCCCATTGAGACTGGACATTTCGTTGTGCAGTCTCGATGCGGTTCGAATAAGTCTTGAAATATGGCGTCTTTGCCATATCCGCAGGCATGCCCTCGAGGCCAATCCATCTCTCAAAACATTCCCAAGCAGTTCTTCTGTCTTGACCAGACGTATATAGGGTGGGAGGCATCATCAACTCGGAGATAAGGGTCCAGTTAAATGAGTATTCTCTGGCTTGCCGACGCACTTCGTCATCCTCCGTCGATAGCCATTGGGACGACATCCTTGTCTCGAAGAAAGATTGTGAAGGCATAGGATGTTCAGCAGGCGGACGGAAGGCATGACCGGGATGTATCCTATCTCTAATGTGTTTGTTCTCCGGCATGAATAGAGCGACGCCTGTCTTTCGAGGCTCAAGAGCAGGCCTCTTCGCTGGAGGGGAGTCGTCGACATTGTAATCGTATCTACTGCGCTTGAACGGAGGCTTGTACTCTTTAATCTGTAGCTTTTCTGTGGCGTACTTTGACACAGGCACGATGTCTGTTTTCCATCGTGCATCCAGCTTCTCAGCCAAATTCGATTTCGATAAGTCAGGTTCGATTCTCGCTGGCTGATAGAGAGGTAGCTCGTTCAACAACTTGTCAAAAGCTGGTGTTTTCTCGGCAGTAAATGTAAAATCCGTTGCTCCGAGGGAGAAAATTGCTGCAGGCGCTATGGTTGAGACAATATCTCGTGGATCAGGAATGTCCTCGCTAACGGAATCGTCTTCGCCATGTGGTTCAAGACCCGGAGGTGACGAAGCGAGCTGCTCCTCCACGATGTCCATTTCATCTGCATCGATAATCTGTTTGGGTACCTTTGCCGTGATCTGCAGTAATTTTCTGCCCTCTGTCGATGCTGCGACCCATTCTGCGCACGCCTCTGCAACAGCGCGCGCAGCGGCCAGCTTCCAGCGGCGCTCTTCACGAAAATCTGTCCTCATCCATTTCGCGTGATCGATCAAGAAATCCCAATGTGACGTTTGTCGGACTGGCTCCTCGGCACGTTTACGTTGTCTCAAACTCCATTTATCGAGATTCTGTAATTGGTATAGCCGCTTTAACACTCGACAATGTGCTTGATAGTGATAGTCAACCAAGTGGTCATTTGTGGAAATTGTCTTATGTGAATGCTGCAAAAGATAGGTCATAGTTCCTTGTCGGCTCTGCGAGTGAGCCTTACTCTCGAAAAGCGTATACATATAATCTCGCTCGCCCTGTTGTGCAATGTCCTTGGAAGCCTGGTCAGTTCTGACTAATTCGACGGTATCCGATTCTTGTGGTGATCTCTGCGGCTTAGCAAAAACTACAGTTGAGAGGCGACTTTTGTCCTTTTCTTTGCGATCCTTCTCCGTTGCATGTGATGTTCCGAGAAGTGAGGAATCGTTGCTAGGAGATGAAGGTCGTGGAGTTTCACCAAGAATTTCCGAGACGGATTTCTTGAGCAAGGCTCCGGACGAGATTCTTGTTGCCCTACGCGACGAGTCGATCGCAGGCGTGGAAGCTGGAGTTTGTTTCACAGAATTGTGACCAGTCATAGGTCCCGGCGTCTCGACAACAGTGCTACCATGCTGAGCATCAAAACAAGACCTATTCTCTGATTGAGTATCTATGCTTATCGAAGGTTTGTTAGATCTAGAGCCTTGCGCGGGTGTGGGTGGGTGTTTCATAGGCTGGACGGGTGAATCAAATGCAGTTGAAGGATCTACGTCGATCATATCAACATCAATAGATGATATTGACATTTTATGCGACGGTGCGGTGATCATGTCAGGTGTCTGAGGTTCTTCTCTGCGTGGTTCGGGAGGTTTCATATTCATTATTTCGAGTGTCGGTGTAGCATCGTCTCCGGGACTCGTGGTTGGCGAGGCAGCTTCCGGTCCAGGTGTGTGAGATGCCGGTCGTCCGCGAGAAGAGGTAGGAGATGATTGAACATCGTTCACCTCTGTTGATGGTCGGGCGATGGGATTCTTGATAGACTCGGTCCGTAGCTGTTGACCGGACTCGATGTTCTGGTGCGACTGAACAACAGGCGACTCATCTGCAAGCGGAGACGGCTTGACTGCTTGACGTGGTGGCAAGCTTACATCTTGAGATGCTGTAGCTTGTAATTCTATCGAATTTGTGGCCACGTTCTGTACATCGCGAGCATCTTGCGCAGAAGTTGCACTGGCTGCAGCGTCGACTTGAGGCGAAAGTGTGCGACTCGGACGACGTGAAGAGCCAAGTTGTACCGGCTGAGGCGCCTCTCGAGCAGGAGACACGGCTTCTATGCTCTTCTGCTCCACATCGTTGTTGTTCTCAGGAAGTGTTTCCCTCAAAGGGCGACGACTTGACTCGCGTCGCGGCGGCAGCGATGATTCGTTGAACAACAGACCTCTGCAGGCGTGTTAGTAGATAGACAATGCAAGTTGCGTACTCTGTGCGAGGAACGACGCGTCATGTTGTAAGCAGTGAAGAACAGTAATGAGAGATGTACGCACTTCTGCAAGTCATTTGCATCCTGGAAGGCCTGCAACTGCTTAAAGTACAAATCATGGGCGGCATTTTGGGGTCGTCCGCTGCGACAGACTGTCAAGTCGTATAACTCTGCTAATTTCCGTTTTCTAGAAAGCAATAACTTCCTGAAAGATGGAACACATGGTCAGCATGCTTTCTGATGCGTTTTGAGCAGATGCAGTCGTTGGTCAACATACTGTGCATCTTCTCTGAGTCGCTCGACGGCTTGAACTATCATGGAGCCGGCGACGACGAGACAACATTCGAATTGAGGTCTCAAACTTCACTGAACAAGAGTTTGAAATAATACAAGTCGAACGGGTCGCTCAGAAGGAATTATTTGACAAACGTGTGGCTAGATTTAATGTACAAAGATTGGTATGGTTTCATCTGATGAAGCGTCGCGAATGGAAATAGCGAGGGACTGAGGTTGTCCAACGCCCAAAGTGGCCCGCATCATGATCACAACTCTCCCTTTCCCTCGTACATTCGGGCTTAGCTTTCCAACAATATCCACTAAAGTGAGCCTGAAAGGCCACTACTGATCAGCGCATTTCCTACGAAGTTGCCTGTTTTTGTGCTGGAATACTGCTCACTTTCGGCAAATTTTGAGTACTACTATTACGATCAGTCAAAATTTCCATCTTTCAATATTAAGAGCTACATGCCAAAAAGACAATTGCAACATTCACGTCTTTATTGTATAGATCACTTGTTTGGACGATTTTGAGTGGTGCATCACCTGAAAAAACGTTGATAAGCTGGTTTTGCATCGACACACAGCATCATAACTCAAAGCCATTGTCACAGACCTCGAATGGCTAAGAGAAAAAGAGAGAATGGCAAAATTTCAGCCTCGAGCAATAATCAAGCAACCACATCGTCGCTCAAAAAACCACAAGACTCACCACTACCTCTGAATGCCAAGTCAGGATCTTCCAAGGTTACCGTAAATGACCAACCTGGGCGCAAAAAGCCAGTAGTCACTGATGCTGATGGCAAGCCTACCAAAGTCGCTAAAACAAGCAAGCATGTTGACGTGAAGACTGAACTGCCCACAATTCAGATCATAACAGGCTCATATGAACGCGCGTTACACGGCATCACTGCAACATTGTCTACGCATGAAAATGAAGTCAAGACGACATTTGCCGATTCGTTTCTGTTCAATGCACACCAGTCAGCTATAAGATGTCTAGCATTGTCACCCCTACCAGAGGATGCAAGCCAAGGCATCTATTTAGCTACGGGAGGGTCGGACGAAAGAGTCAACGTGTATTCTCTGTCGGCCGCACCAATGCCAGAAGCTGATTCCAAAGGTCGAAAGGTTCCTTCTATGCCATCACTCGGACCAAACAAGATCAGTGAAAATCCGATGAATAGAGAACTTGGCACACTTGTACAGCATACCTCAAGTGTGACTTCGCTGCATTTTCCGTCACGGTCCAAGCTTCTGTCTGCTAGCGAAGATAATACGATTGCAGTAACAAGAGTACGTGATCTCGAAGTGATCTCCACTGTCAAAGCACCAAAGCCAAAGGTTTCAGGTCAAGCATCCGGCGATAGCGCAAATGCCGGAACCACGCCCGCTGGTGTGAATGATTTTGCGGTGCATCCGAGCATGAAATTGATGGTCAGCGTCGGCCGTGGCGAGAGAGCTATGCGATTGTGGAACCTTGTGACTGGGAAGAAAGCGGGCGTCCTCAATTTTGACCGAGAAATCTTGCAAGCTGTTAAGGAGAGCAAATTCAGCCACGGCGAAGGACGAAGGATCCTTTGGAACAAGGATGGTAGTCAGTTTGTGATTGTATTCGAGCGAGGTGCTGTGGTGTTTGGACAAGATTCCAGACCAAGGTGTGTCTTGCTTCCCGCACAACCTACCAAAGTACATCAGATTGGGTATTTCATGGTTGGGGACGCCAATGAGTATATCGCATTGTCCACAGAAGACGGCAGAATATTGTTCTTCAACACTAATGGTGTAGATGATAGGTCACAGGATCTACCAGTGATACATCCAGTCGCTCATGTTGGAGGTCAGAAGCATTCGATCATGAATCGGATCAAGGACTTTCAGATATTGGATGTCTCAAAACATGGATACGCTGGACAGCTTGTTGCTGTTGGCTGTAGCAATGGCGATGTGAGAGTTCTGACTTTCGAGAGCTCGGAACTGACGGATCCTCCTTCGGATAAAGGGCTTATTGGTAAGGCGTCGGGAGATGTTTATACTACAGGAAGCAGGATCACGTGCTTGGTGGCATTTGTGATGTTACCTCCTCATGACATCGATGGCGGTCTATCAGAAGCGGAGAATGGATTCGAGAGTGGTTTAGATTCAGCAGATAGTGACAGTGATGCTTGAAATATAGGAATCTTATTGCTGTGTCCTAAACACCTGACTAGATATCTTCACTTAAATATTCGTGCCTTGATGCCTGCAAATAAAAATCTTGGCAGGAGCGGGAACGTGCGCTTGCCTGACGTTGCCGAATCGAAGTTGATAGCGATGATAGATCGATCTTTTGACTTGTCCATACAGCAGTACGACCAGCACCATGTCAACATCCACCCTTCTAATTGAGGGGTCATTCCCTGAATTAGCAGAGGAATTAGCGCAGTACCTTGACAGTTTGAATGAAAGCGCGGGAGTTCACAGCAGCATCGAGGGCGAATTAGGACAAATCCGAGAGGCAGAATCACAAGAAACACCTGATGGTTCGAAGATACAGAAGTCGAGAGACGACGTCCTCAAGAAGATTATCACCAAGGCGACTCTACTCAACAATGCGCCAGAAAGAGGTAAGAACAAAGCCACATATCATGTGCACCGTGACTGATACGAGATCGCAGAATTCACTGCAGCATACAATCTCCTGATAAATCTGTCGTTACAGTCCCCTATGCATGAGCAGTTCTTCTCACGCCTTTGCCAGTATCTGTCCGAACAACCTGTAGCGCAGAACTCGCCATACGGTCCTTCACTCGCTATTTCAACACTTACCACAATTTTCAACGTTCTACCACTCGCAAGTGAAGCACGTTACCACGTTTTCCTCGCTATCCTCAAAGTAATCAAGGCTACGAACTCGCTCGTCGCTCTTGAAGCCCTCGTACCACAGTTAGAACAGAACGTCCCGAATTGGCTTTCTGCCTGGCAGTTAGACGAAGATGATGCGCAGGCTTTACATACAGCGATCGCGGACGTTGCTGAAGCACAAGGACTCTCGAACTTGAGCTATCAATATCTTCTCAAGGCTTTGGAGACTATCCCTGCAGACTCGGCCTCGGAGGAGGAATCTCAGACCCTGGCAAAACGCGTTCTCACGACAGCCCTAAGCAATCCCAACGTCACAGATTTCACCCCTCTCACAGCGTCAGATGCCATACAAGCACTTCGCAAGACAGACGCAGAACTCATCGAGCTTCTCGAGATATTCTCTTCGGATGACTACGCATCGTACACAGAGTTCACCTCCGAGCATTCACTGTCGTCACTTGGCCTACCCGAGACCGCATCAGATGTATTGAGCACTAAGATAAGGTTGTTAACTCTGGCAAGTATAGCAGCAGCGTCATCGAATCGATCTGTCGCCTACAGCTCAATCGCTTCTTCTCTGCAAGTGCCTGAAGACGAGGTCGAGATTTGGGTTATTGATACTATCAGAGCAGGTCTTGTAGAAGGTAAATTATCTCAGCAAAAGCAACAATTTTTAGTACAACGTGCCACATACAGAGTTTTCGGAGAAAAGCAATGGACAGAAATTCAAAGTCGTTTACTGGTATGGCGCCGTAGTTTGGAAAGCGTCCTCACCGTGGTAAGAAGCGAAAGAGAACGCTTCGCCCGAGAAGGTGTCAACGGTCCTGAAGAACGAACAAATGGTTACGAAGGTCAACAAAGACGGCAAGGTGGTGGTAGACGGCAACAGCAGCCACGAGAGATAGAGGCCGGTGCGGATTAATGAGTATGTACTAAGAGACCTGATGACCTATTTTATGAAGGACTTTATGAAGATATGTGGTCAGTCGTAGATGAAGTTCGATATGAGACCATGGTCTGACCTTCAGATACCAAGTCCAACCCTTTTTGCGCAAGCAAACATGCTATCTTGCCATCAAGAGCTTCGTACGTGACAATGAACCTTCACTTTCCAGATTGTGCCGTCGTTTAGCCGGACCCATAAAAAAGTTCTTGTATCGCGAACGTTGTCTTCGTCGAAGTCTGGATAGACATTACACACGAGACCTGTTTCCTCCCAATATTGAAGAATCAAGTCGCACGACCTGATGACCTGAAATCATACGATACTATTTGCCAAACTATCAGCCTGTCCAATTTCCGGAGTTCGAATAAATTTGCCGATAATCCACACGCGTTACAATACCTTTGATCAGAGTGAATAATATAGCGCCCAGGCAAAACTGAGCAGCAAAAATGTCACGTCCCGAGGACTTGCTGCCGCCCGATCTGTTCTACAATGACTCAGAATCCAGAAAATACACTACTTCTTCTCGAATCAAGCAGATCCAAGCATCCATGACCAATCGGGCACTGGACCTACTCAATTTATCTGATCCCTCCTTCATACTAGATTGCGGCTGTGGCAGCGGACTCAGCGGTGAGATCCTCAGCCAAGCAGGACATACATGGATTGGTATGGATATAAGTCCAAGCATGCTCGATATCGCACTACAAAGACAACAACAGCGTGACAATCACGACCAAAGCAATGGCTCGCACAACGGCAGCATGCAGACGAACGAGAGTCCAGACGACAACGAGGAAGATGATTCCATGGACGAGGACTCAGACACAGGCGCTCCCAACTCGATACCGGGTCCCGACGGCGACCTCCTCCTAACAGACCTAGGCCAAGGAGTCCCCTTCCGTCCCGGTTCCTTCGACGCCGCAATATCCATCTCAGCGCTCCAATGGCTATGCAACGTCGAGACCACAACCCACGTGACGCAACAGACCGCTGAATCACGTCTCCGACGCTACTTCGACACGCTATACATCGCCCTGCGTCGCGGCGGCAAAGCCGTGATCCAGTTCTACCCTCGCAATGAGGCTCAACGAACCATGATCGCGCAAGCTGCTATCCGCGCTGGATTCGGCGCGGGTATACTTGAAGATGACGGCGGGACGAAGAATGTGAAGGTGTATTTAGTGCTTAGCGTTGGTGGTGGAGATATCACGGGTGTGGTGGATGGCTGGGAGGGCGTGGATGTGGAAGATGGGAGGAGGGTCAGGGAAGCGAAGCTGAAGGTGAGTGCGAAGAGTCCGGGGAAGAAAGGCGGGAAGGCTTGGGTCATGAGTAAGAAGGAGAAGATGAGGGCGAAGGGGAAGGTTGTGAAGGGGGATTCGAAGTATACGGGACGTTCGAGAGGAGTGAAATTTTGAACCTTTTCTTCCGTTGAGCGAGGAGAAGAGGTTCTTGGCGTACGTGTAAGTATTCATCGAGGATCTTGCTAGATGGCGTGTGTCAAGACGAAAAGAGACGATCAGCATTGTGAGAGAACGACCACTGTTTGAGAAGTCTACGTACTTGACTTGCGCGACCTCGTCGAAATCCAGGAATTCATACGAGATGTTGCAGGAAGCGACAAGTCTTACTGATCAGTAGGTGAATAGAACAAGCCTCATGGAGAGCGCAAGTGATCGTCGAATGGAATTCGAATAGTCAGGAAGACATCAAGCAACTATTCGTGAACTTGCGTCTCAGTAAGACCGCCATCATCAGCTAGAGCAAGACGAACGAAGCAAGCCCGCCGCAGATACTACCTCAGGATGTGAATTGAACGCTGACTGCCTTGCGAAGCAGAATAGGGTTTAGCTTTCGAACGAGATGAGTGCTGCGCAAAGAGAAGCGGTCACACAACGGCCATGTTCAGAGGATTGAGGTCATCAAGCATAAGTGGGGACGAGATTGTATGCAAAAGAACTCGGAGCGTTTCGTACGATAATGTGAATATGAAATTACAAAATTGTCAACAGCACTGATTACCCTTGCAGCATAGTTGAGATGGTTATCTCGTTCAGTGTCCAATGAGATAAAGTTTGATTAGCCCTGTGCGCCTACTGGATCACCAGAAGATGTGGTAAAATGCGACCAAGACCCAAAAGTACTTATTCGAAAAGTGTAAAGCCAACGAACAGTCAATCGTCCATCGCATCATCCATACCTATGCATCTTCTCCCTTTCTGCCTCTTTTAGGTGTCAGAGGTGACTCTCCAAGTCTACCCTGTGGTCTTTTGCTTCCAGGTCTTGGGTCAGCCTCGAGGCCGCTTCGGCGACCGCTGAATCCACTAGGTGCAGCCTGTTGCAAAGGATCGTTCGCTTTATCTCGTATCTTTCTGAATCTCTCAATATAGTCTGCCGGCGCATAAGCCTCTTCCAAAAGGTCACCAACGAACACAAGCTTCGTCCGATTGATTTTCAACGGAGCTCCAGCAAATCGTTCTAATGACCCCAGAAGGAAAGTTCTGCCTTCTACATCATCATCATCATCATCACTAATGAGAAGTCTGAAAAGAGTCAGCTGTGAATCGTTGGCAGATGATGAACGACCCCGAGTCTGCCGCATGACAACGATAGGTTGATCTCTGTGACAAATGGCCTCCAGAATATCGAGTAGCGTTGCTATGGTGCCAGATTCGACGGTCTCTGATACCTCTTCGTACTGTCGACGCTCACGGTCCAGTTCGAGGATGTCAGAGTACTTCCAGAACCTCCCAGCAATTTCCTTGATGGTTTGGCCAACAAGTGTCACACTGATTGGAGACGAAGCCACAAATTCATCGTATGCCGTGAGACATTGCTGTAGACGGGCTTTGATCTTCTCACGGAAGATGACGGCGCAAGTATCAGCTGGCTGTAAGTCGCAAAGAACATCCCAAAATCGACCATCGTAAGATGCTCTTTGTAAGATGGTCCCCTGTAGATCATTCTGGATAGTCCATTCGCCACTTGTTGGTCGGTTTGCAAGTGGCGCATCCATATTCTGTACTATATTATCGAATATCGATGGTCGCATCTCAGATGGAAGTGCCTGTGCGTCGAAACTGGACAGTATATCCTGCATGACCAGAGCACGCTCCCGGACAGTACTTGCTGGCGCCATTGGTGAGTACTGACTAGCGTATGGTGACAAAGGTGTCGGTGGAAGACGTGGATCAGAAAGTGAAAGATTCGAAAACGGCTCTGTCGGAGTAGACATGGTTGACTCTGGTGGCATGATGCTACAGCTTTGAATTTGAGAATTCATTAACCTTTTCTCATATGGGGCAGTATATATGCCTTGTCGCCAAAAGCTTTGAGTACGCCAAATTTGCGATGGGGCCAGCTTCGAAGGTCATACTGCGACCGCTGTGCCGCAGGTTCGAATATTTCTGTAGGTTGTTGCATCGCAGCTAGGAATCACGAGTAAGTGGTGGAGACATCAATGTTCGCACAGAGCACTTGGTGCACCAAATTTCTTGAGCGATGTAGTGAAGTCGAGTCTCTAGCCGGTCGCCATCCGGACGAGTTGCTGGAGGAGTAGTTCAAACTTGAAGATGGCACTAACGAATCCCGATGCACTAGATCCATCGTGGAAGTCATGTAGGAGCAACTTCTCGATGTTCCGGTGCAATAAGCCAGAGTCTATCTGGCGATTTGACAATTTAGGTAAGAGCATGATACTCGACTGCATGGTGTGTATCGATAGTTCGTAAAGTGGTTTCCTTCAACGCTCCCTTGGCGAAGGTCACGTGAACATATTTGATTCGCTGGATCTGGAGGTTGATATAGGGTCTCTCAACGGCTAGCGCTTAGGGGGCCATTTACGATCGTCAACCATGCGCCTGAGGACGCCAGTGTGATTGAGGACGTTGAAATGCTTTGTGCAATGGATCTTCGACACAATTTTGTACATTCCTATTGGGTTACTTGCTTGATTTGAGTATCAGCCCATGCAAGCCTCATGCGGATTGACATAGCTTTGAACAACCATCGACCGGAGATGGCTGCGCGAGAGTTGTCGCAAGTAACATGTAAACAGTCCAAGCAGGTCGAATTTGTCGTAGCTTTGCTCGGTAAGCTTCTTCCTGCTTCTTCATCCATGTAAAATCGGGGAGTTTATTGAGTTAAGCATTCGGCTTCGCGGAGAGCATGGTAATAGTGTAATGCATAGGTTATCGAACTCCACCTGCCTCAACAAATTGGGATCAAAGAATCGAATTTTAATAATGCTGGCCGCATGGTGATCAGCAGTAAAGCATACAGATCGTTCAACGGAAATGATAACCTTGATGTAAGGTTGATTGTGCATCCATGAACATGGTCATGTGGAGATTTATCTGCAGTCAGTTTTCGTGAGCTGCAAGAATTGACGTCCTCACATGTTACCTCCTTCCGCAGAAATGTTTACATCACTGTTGCGGGCATAAATGCAAGAACGCTGATGCGGCGTTGACCTTGGCAAGCACAAGTTCTGTGACTCCTTACTCTAGCGATCAGGATTTCTCGCTGTGATAGTAACTATTAGTACAAATATGCACACCAAGATCTAGTGCGTTAGTCCAAAACGAGTACATCCCACGTTATGTGATTGTGACTTACAACTGTACTCAAGACGAAGATGGTGGTCAGTTCCCATCCACTGGAGATAGCGATACC